>JARKIC010000461.1:0-266038 GCA_029378375.1 Mycena olivaceomarginata | reverse complement strand
GGCATCGATTTTGATCAAGAATCAACACCAGAATCAATGTTTTCCAGAATCAACACAGAATTGATGTTTCGACTCTGGAGTCGAAACTCGACCAGAATCGATTCCAGAATCGGTCCTGGGATCGTTGCCTCACTTAACTGTGACTTATGTACCTTATGATTGTTTGATATTATCTTAGTAAATGGAAAATATAAATTCAAAATTGCAATTAAAATTTTCACTTCTACACCACATCTATCAGAAGCCATGCCCCGCATCTTTCCTGAGTGCCCAAAACAAAACAAGACAATGGTGAGCTGGTCCTCGACTGGCATCTGCGCATTTTTTGAGCCATTGGCAAATATGGGGTCATCACCAAGTCTTTGGGCAAGCTCATTGAACGTGAGAGGCGACACTCAAAGCTCTTGCCGAAAAAGATCAGGCCGAGTATTCTTCATCTCTCCCAGGACGTGTCGTAAAAAATGCAGGGCCTCTGGGGAAAGTGTCATGTGGCATTTTGTAGTGGTGGTCGTACATCTCTTCAAGATTGTGGCGCACCCAGTTTAGAGGCAGATGGGTGCACTGAGTCCCAAGGTCATTCTCTCCTCCATCCAAACCCCACTCATCCTCATCATCTGTGTCGTCGCCGGAGTCAGACATGCTGTCAGACGTGCTGTCAGAATCAGAGTCCTCGTTGTCCGAATCCAGAGATCCTGCCGGGTATAAATCAGGCATATTGTCCATGTCATCGTCGGTGGTGGTGGAACCAGAAGTAGTGGAGCCTGAGCTAGAGGAGCTGCGCCAACCTGAGCCAAGCACGTCCGACCAGTCCTCGCTACTGGTGCTATCTGATGTCAGACTCAGACTGAGAGACTCTGAGTCTGAGCTGAATGAAGAGCTGATGCCAGACATCATCATGATTGACATGGCCATGGAGAAAAGAATGGCAGGCAGTTCCCGGCCCATGTTGGTGTCCTCCAGTGGCAGTCCAGCCCATGCAAAAGCTCGCTTTGTTCAATTTATGCAGCATGAAAAAGCCTTGAAGCACATGGTATGATGGTCTAGGAAGGTCTTCAGTACCTCGTGTGCATGGGCCTGGCGCACCGAAAGGCGATGCATTGTGGAGATGAGAGAGGAGAGAGAAGGAACACAAAACTAAAATTATTTGATCACACATGTCACAAGAACAAAAAGTAATAAATAAAACACAAGTCTAGCTAGAGACTTAATAATAATTTGTGCACAGAACTGGCGACGAATCCAAGAAGAATCAATCCAAATTTGATGAGTAGAATTGGGGCCGGTCAAAGTTGGGATCAATTTTTGCACAATTCTGTTCGGCAATTCGGATCAGAATCAATGCCTGAATTGATGTGAGAATCGATGTCAATTCTCAACTTTGACTCCCCCTATTCTGTTTAACAACGGGTATGTAGCAAGTTGTTTGGGTTGAGACCCTCAACTTATTTGGTTGTTTCGAGCAGTGTGATAATTTCTCCAGATCTTCTTACAGCCCAAAATCATGACCTCCATACAGATAATTCGCCTGCTTCTCTTCATCTTTGTTGACATCTTTCCTTAGAGTTTGGAACTAATGTCATCGGCCATTTCTTCCCGACAGAACTCCTTGTACATGGCTACATATAGCGATGTCTTGTCCTTAAAAGTTTGTTAGCTTCCTGCGCTCACACAATCCTATCAAGACACCCAAGAGACTTAGGACCCCGCACGGATCCTCCACACCTCTTCAGTCGGACATGCCTTCGCCCCCGGGAACATGGACTTCGTCAGCCTCAACGGCGGACCAGAACACGATGCGTGGGTCAAGAAAAGGGCAGCATTACAAGTCGCAGGTGCGCATCTGCCGTCGCAATTCGCACTGATACCTGCTCGTCGATTGCAGGATGCTGTATGGCGAGATTAAGCTCGGCAACATCCTCATCTCGAACTACTTTGCAAAGACCCATTCCGATGTGCTCATATCGTGCTCACTGCATCCCGGGTCAATAAACATAGAACTCACAAGGTACGCCCTTCCCTTCTCGTTTGCTTCGAGTGACGTCTGACTGATATATATGTAGACATGCGGCGAACTGGCTACAGGCCATTGCAAACCCGTGCTTCTACCCCGCGCCGTAAGCCTAAACTTCGGTCCAACCCATTTCAGAGCTAACACGAATAATATTCTTTTCTAGAATGGGCGCCTACACGCAGTTGTAGGGCACGACAGTTGCAACTCCCGTGCAAATCACTGGGCAGGTATGTTATTAGATGACTCTCACTAGCCGTCCCGATTGTTGACGAGTCTCCAAAAGTACTTGGTTCCATGGGGGAAGGTGGGCAAGGCCGACAAGCGTGCGTCGAACACAAAGTTGGGGGAAGAGGTCGTTGCGTACATCAAGGATCAGATCAAGGACTTCTGAGATGGGGGAAGTTTTGTTTGAACCCGACTCGGCTCTAGGTGTTTCTGGTGGGTGATTTTGAGGCGGTTGATGCAAGGAGAATAATTTGAACACGTCCCAAGTTTTTAGTACTCCACAAAATAACACATCCTGGAATCCCTTCTGCCAAGTCGCCTTGTTTGATTTGTCGCTTATAATTCTCGACTCCTCAGAGCCATAAATAGGGACGTGTGTGTGAGTGGTATTTGCATAAACCCGTGCGGCTACGGCCTGCAGTGTCTGTCCTGCTGTATTCTATTCTCGTCCCGCTCCGTTCCTTGGGGCAACTCGGTTTCTTCGAGGCTCAGCCAGCATCCTCCCTCGCGCATCGACCATCAAACTGCTTTGGAGACCCTCGCGATTGTATGACATATCCGTTCTTGCCCAAGGTTTCATATTATGTCGATCGTGCCTCGCTGATCCATCATTGGATTTAATTTGCACTCCATCCGCGACCGACTTCGCGCTCCGCTCCGGCGAACTAATTTCTCTCGATTCTCGCTTTCTTGGGTTCATGCTTCATGCCGCGCCACTGCGCCGTTATCCGTTATCGCTGTCCCATGCCCTCTGGATTTTCTGGTCGCGTTAAAACTCACCTTGGCTAACTCATGTTCTGCTCAGAGTGCACGGTTTGGGTTTGTCTTTTGATTTTATTTTATTTCAAAGTTTCAACCTGAAAACTGAATTTCGGAAGGGGGTGCGAGGCCGCGAAGCGGTCGAGCAGCCGCTTGTAACCGCTAGAGAAGACCACTAACAGGTGTAGAGTTCACCAATAGATGATAAGGCTTCGGCAGGAGCGCCCTGTCGTGTCCCAGTCACAGAAAATGTATATAATATATTCACCGCACCTTCCAGTACTGCCTCCGGAGGACCTCATGCAATCTCCCAAACACGCCGCCGTGCCAGGTGCAGAATTCGGCCCCTCCTGCTCCAAGAACCGACTAAAGTTCCTCAAACACCCACCTACGACCAAATCCGCATAGCTCGGTGTCTGCCCCTCCAAAAACGGCCCCTCCTTGTGCGCATACAGCCTTGCCAACCCAGCGATCCCCGCGTCAAACGCGCGGAAGATGCCCGCACGCTTCTCCGCATCCGCAAAGGCGCCGATCAGGTCGTCCCACGCGGGCGCCCCCACGCGCTGCGCGAACAGCGCCTTCGTGCGCGCGGCACTCGCGGGCGGGAAGGTGTACGCCATGTTGTGCGCCGTGAGTCCGACGTACGTACGCGGAGAACGTCGCGTCGACATGGGTATTGAAGTGCGCGTAGTCAGCGAGGTCCGGAGCAGTGGCTTCACACGTGGAAAGCGGGGCGATGCCCGCGGCGTCGTGGATGTGCGGCGAGTAGTTGAGCCCGTGGTGCGTGCTGTCCACGGGGAAGAGCGCGCCGCCGCCCCAGGCCGCGGCGCGCGAGGCAAGGTAGTACGCGATGTCAAGCGAGTCACCAAGGACTAACTCGGCGCCCGGGGTCGTGTCTTGAATCATGGGCAGCGTGTGGTAGTCCGAGCCGTCAGGAAACTTGCGCGAGGCGGGGCAGCGGAAGGCGGTGTGCGTGGCGTGGATGTCGGGGATTTCGACGCACTCGATGCGGTAGGGTGCTTTTTGGTGAAGTTGAGCGCATAGCGCGTTTTTCAGGGATTTGGCGCGTAGGGTGTATGCTGCGGATGGGTCGCAATATCGTAGAAGACGAGGGCTGCATGGGAGGAGGAAGCGGACGACGAAGACGCCGAGGCAGAAGAAGCCATTTTTTGGAGGGCAGTGCAGTTTTTAGGCAAACGATGGGGCCACAAAGGTTTTATGTTAGAATGGCACCGACGCCCGAATGAGTCGTAACACGCGAGAAGGAGTGGCAGCGAGACGTCAAGGCGGGACAAAGAGGATGCCGATGAGTCATAGACGTCATCGCAATCAGGGGCCGTTTCCGGCAACATCCGGCCCTTGGAAAGAATCGCAGGTGCCGTTCCGGTGTTTGCCAAGGTGTTTGGCAAAAGCTTCCTCTCCTCCACTGTTTCCTCGCAACAATTCAGGTCCAAAAAGAGAACCTGACGATCCTTCGAGTCTTTGTGCACCCTCCATTTATCGCGCACTGGGTGCATCGCAGACAGACCGAGCTGATCCTGCCCTTCCACTAAGCACTCGCACTATCCACAGCACATCGTCGGCCGGCGGCCGCGCTCCCGATTCTTCGTAGAAATGCGCAGATTATTACAGAGGCCGTCTATCTGCTTTTCATAATTTGGTTTTAAGACCCTGGCAGAGCTCCTCCGCGCCTACTGAACTAATATCTCGTTTCTTGAGCGGCGTCGTATCGCATCGAAGTTCTTTTCGACCTCTCTGACTTTTTCTAACCCACTCAGATATCGTGGGATTACGCAGGTCATAGTTATCCTGTTTCGCTCTGGGGTTGGTCCGCTGGCCTCGACTGTCCATATCAATATTGGCATGCCTTGAGAGCCAGGTATTCATTGTTTTTCCGTCTGCTTGAAGTCGACCGCTCAAAGTAGCATTGCGTACGTTCAGATTCGGCTGTTCTTTTCTGCAAATGGCCAACTCACATCCTTTCAGTGACTCTCCTACTGGGATTCTGGGCTGCTGCGGATCACCGAACCATTTTCTCCGAACATCCTGAGGATGGGCGCTTATGTTATACATGCAAAGACACCGAACATGGTACGTGCAGAGTTTTTGACAACACCGAATCTCGACCACAAAAAGACTGGTGACCGGCGCTCCCACATTCCAGGATCAGGCCACTTACGCAGCGCCCAAACCTGTTTGGGAGGCTGTATGGCGCTGTATTCCATGATTTTGGATTGGGACGCCGGCACTTCCGCTCAGCGCTGGTGCAACCAATATCCCTTTTCCTCTGCGGCTTCGTATCGGATTGAAATCCCCCGGATTCTTGGATTCCAGTCTGTTGTGTGCGTTGGTCGACTGGGACTGTGCAAACCAATTGATTGACACTTCATTCCATTCAGCATGCCGGCTCCGTTTCGTCTCAGGACTACGGTCCTCCTCTTCATCGCCACATTAGCTTTCTGCATGGTTTGTTCCGCCATTCATTCACGCAGAATGCACAGTCATTCGTGAAATACGGCGGACCCGAACGGAAGGGCCCTCTGGCGTTAAGCTTTGGCCAATTTAGCACCCATCCCAATACTTCAGGTATGGATCCGATGTATCCGCGGCAGAGATTGCACATACTGAGAGTTCGAGTAGGCAGCACAAATTGTGGTCGGGTGAGAAGGCGGCCCCAGTATTCGTCCCGCTGTTCAGAACCCTCGCAAAAAAGTTCCACAGGTAGCAAAGTGGGCATAGCCGTATTCAGAGGGCCCAAGAACATGATCTAGGAGATTAAAAGCAGGTGAGATGATGATATCAACGACGCGCGTGGTTGTCAACTCTCCTTAGATTTTCACCTGGTGGTCACTGAAGTTGCTGCGCAGCATCGAGCACAGATATTGTTTCAATTTGCGGTTATGATGCAACCGAACACCACATCCGGCCCCACGTAACCGATGAAGAAGCTCAACGCAAGCTGACGTTTCAGGAAAATCAGGCAATCAGGAAAATCAGCAAGTCTGCATAAATTCACAGCCAGAAATGCTGTTAGGGGTTGTATGCGTAACTTGACTAGGCGGCGCTCACCCAAGCGTCAGAACCCGGTGAGCATCGCATAATCATTAACTGAGGTTCTGATTCAACCTGCACCGCGGCAATGGTCAAGCTCCGTGACTCGCAGATCATTCCATGTTTGTGTGACTAAAAATGTTGAACTTCTGGCCACAAGCGGAAGAATGGTGCCGAACCAAGTGAGTCTTTCCAAGTAAACAAAACGCAACGAATTGAAATCATACCGGATTCAGTTTTCCAAGCAAGTGCGGTAAGTATATCCAGAGTTACCTCCCGTCCATATTTGCTTTGACGAATCACAGAATGTTCCGTTCAAATTCCTGTGATTGTGGCTCATTTATAAGGGCAAAATTCTCAACCGAGCTCGGCTCGTCATTCACCGCAGATAATACACCTTATGCAGCTAATCTTTAATTTAGATAATCGCTCAGGATCATTCGTCTATTCGGTTTCTCTCTAATGCTGCGTGGGCGGCCTCCATCCTAGCATTCACACAATACCAAGCCGGCAAACGATGATTGAGCGCACAGGAATATTGGTTCTACTTACTGTCCACCCCAGTAGCTGAACACCAAGAGACGGAGAGGGTATTTTAACGAGGCATGGCCGCTATAAGAAGACCATCCGGACGGTATGCTTTTTCACTCACCAACTCACACCAATTACTTACCCCTCCTCCTCCAACATATACTACTCATCATGTGCCGTTGGCGTCAGTGAGTCCCTTTCTCTCTTTCTCTCTTTCTCCTCCATGGAGGGAACCATAACTGACCCTAAAAACAGTGTGCGAAATCTTTTCACCCGCTGTGGCCACGCCGAGAACCTTGTGAGTTTTTTTTGCGAATATTCAATGGAATTATGTCTAAACTTTTCTCCCGTAGCCCCCGTTTGAGGTATGGTTCCATCCTCTTTAATCTTCTAGCAATTGACGCCTAGTGTTCTTGAAGGTCAAGTGCTCAAGTACTCGGTGCAAGTTCAGCCCCAACCACCCATCTGGTTGTGTTCCACCCACTTGCACCCGCACCTGCAATCAATAGTGAGCGGGATACATTGTTCAAAGGCGATCTAATAGGTCTCCTTTCCCAGTCATCTTTACCCGGAACAATACAGTGAGTCCTCCCCATCTCTCTCTTCGTTATGCTCTGTTAACTCCCGATAGCCCCAAATATTGATGGATTTTGTTCAGCGTGCAGCCGGCGCCGCTAGTAGAGACCAGAGGATTTCCTTAGACAGGTCATGTAATTCATAGACGAGTTGTAGTATTAAGCAAACACATCCTTTTAATCAGAGACGCGGTGCACCTCTCGAAGCCGTCGTTGCCTGGGGTGGGCGCCTTTGTCCAATATGTCGTTTAGTATGTGTACGCGAAGGAACTGGGCATGGCGGTAGCCAGTGGCAATCTTTTTCACGTGAGCTTGGCCTAATATTCCCCATTCATTTCTCCTCACTCGGGGTCTGAGAATCCTCCACCGACGTCTCTTCTCGAGTTGAATCCATACGAGCTTCATTTCAATAAATACCCCAGAGATGTTACCCGTCATTTTTATCATTTTTAATGCCGAATCCAACCCGAATCAGCATGCCTCCGGTTTTTAAGTATTCGCATCCAGATTTCCAGTCACCACACGCCGCAGGCTGATGAACTCGTATTACCATGCCCAGCACTGCTAAGCCCTAAGGTACTACTATCAGCCCCCGCCCGGTGGCATCGGCCTAGGCCCCGCCACTGACTTATAGTACGGCTCTACGAAAGGGTCGCTTGATTCGTTCGCCGGCGCTGGCCACAGGGACTGACGTTGGTCGACGAGGATCCGAGAGTGCATCGGACACATCGCCGTAGATACAAAGCCGAAGATTTTATCGATGCGAGGACGTCAGCCACTTGCGAGTCGTCCCTTTCGATCGTCATGGCACAAGGGATGGACGTGTTCCGGGTGTAGCAGAGCTGAGGGGAAAAAATCGATTGACAAGGCTGGCAGGCATCTTGAAGACGTGACAAACCGGTTTTGCAAGGAAAACCTGCAATACAAGTCAGAATGTATTAGTTCTTGGCGATGTATATATAACATACCGTGCATTTCGCATTCACTGCGCGGTCTCTAAATAATTTCCCCCTGACCTGTACCGGCTCCAAGGCCTGCCAGCCATCGGGATCGAGAATGCGGACCAGGAATAGGGACGTTGGTGCGGTACGCAAGCTGCCGCAGCTGAGGAGGGCTTGGGGGGTGCAAGGTGAATAGCTCGAACGATGCATTTATTCTGCAGTTCAGACTCCTCAGCTCGGTGCAGAAATACACAGCATCCGGCATACCTATCGTCAGAACGCAATTTACCCCGACTAATGCGCAGTTCGAGATAATATTCGATGCTACCCCAAGAAGCGCGGTCGGTGAATGCCAGTGTGTGAGGGAGGCGGAATCGTTCTTCTCCGTCTGGGCTCTCTGCAAACTCCGGGATCTTTATTGAGGAGGGCAATTCATAATCCCCTTTGAGCTTTGCTGTCCATGTGTTACCGGCATCAGAAGTTCCAGGCGCGCGCAGGTCCCCCATTGACGGTGTCCAGACGAGCTTTTGCAGTCGGAAAAATTTTGAATGTTCATGTGGATTTTTAGAAATTAAGAGGGCGGGCAGTGCGCGATACAAAGCCCGTTCTCGCGGCTTCAATCCAAGCAACAAGCGAATTAGATATTAAAAATTAAAAATACATTAACCCGTGCTGGCGACGTCCAACTGCTCAAAAAACATGCCGCAGCAAAAACTCGAGCAGTGTGTCTTCGGCCCGTCCCTGCTAGAAAACCTTGCGTGTGGTCTGCGTGTACACCCGGAGTCCATTCGATGTCCCAAATATTGTAGGTAGCGGGCTTCGTCCCTCGCTGGTACCCCAGTCGACTATTAGGTCGACGAGATTGACGTTGGCCACGCGAATCGCCTACATGGTCAGGATTAAAGATCAGAACAGGCAGCATGCATGCTTTCAAGTTGCAAAGGTTCAGCGGCACCCACCCACCTCTTGACACACCCGTACCCGCTCGAGAATGGGGTCGACCTGCAGCACTTTTGCGAGAGACTGCAAGCACCCGAGATGATTCACATCCGTCCCGCAATTCGCACCGAATGACAGCACCATCGCCCGCTGGTAGCCCGCGCACGTGGATTCCTGCTCGGTCTGGAGAAGCCGTAGGGCGGACGGAGCGCGTCGTACTGGGCGGAGACGGGTGCGTGGTGGTCGTAGCTGAAGCGCGGATAGCCCGCGAAGAAGAACTCGAGGTGGTTTATCGGCTTGGCTTTTTTCAGGGAGCGGGACTGTGGAAGGAAGCGAAGTCAGAGCGGAGCTTCTGCGTGGGTCAGACTCGGAGAAGGCCGGGAATACATACCTCTTCCAGCGAGTCGGCTTGAAGTTTTCGCTTGAGATTCGGTCGCGATGGGCTGGGACTGTTGTCGGCGCGGTCCGGAAAAGAATTGAGAACATCGGTATTGAGACATGGGGAGCTATATACTTGACGACATTAGCTGGAGAAAGGAGGACTCGACCCGGACCGAGGTGGCGAGGGGGTTGGTGAATGATGTCGACGCAGCCCTAGGATAATCAAGTATAAGAATCGGAGCATCGTGATTGCGACGCGCAGAAGCACATACTTCGTGGTACTGCCTAGAAGAAGAAAAACGGAAGCTCCGGAAGCTGTAGCGGTGGAGGAGCGCCGCACTGACAAGCGTGCAATTGGGGATATTTCTGGCGTAGGACAACTCTCCTCGTCCTCACTGCGTACACTTATCAGCGGGATACAATCGACGTCCTTCGAGAAGATGGGTTACCTGGATTCTTCGTCACTGGGTTACGATAGTACTGTTAGTTGGCTGTGGTCACCATTCTCCAGAAAAAGATGCATACCTCGATTCATCCCTGAGAGGTTCGTTAGGTGAGCAAGCTGCCGGAAGATCAACGACGGGGACGTACAAGGAATCACTGGAGATTAATATTGGGGACCCCAGTATGACAATTTTCTTGTCAATCGTCGGATTTGACTACCGCGTCTGTATGTAGACCGAGATCAGTAGAGTTCGAATGGAACTTTGAGTACGGACTCTGTGATATTTCGGAAGGGTGTGGACGGGGGGGCTGAAGATATCGGAGGTAGTGATGGCGACCGAGACCTCTTCAGGGTAGAAAATCAAAGTCGAGGAGATACCACCAGAGGGTCGTTTATGGAGTCTTTCCCTTGCAGCAACGTCTCGGAAAGGGAGGCGGTACGCTCCGCCTCGTCGCAGACCAGTAACATATCGATGGAAAGATCATCGGTAAGCATAATACCGTACTCATCCGCCTCAATAGTTTGCTTTGTTATTTGAGTGAATGAGAAACGCAGTAAATATTCACATCAACGGTAATGCACTCAGTTGACACACCAAATCCACAACGCCTCCGTCTCGAGCAAGTTCGTAGCGCGTAGGATCGCGTCTGGGACCGCCTCGTCACGGACTCCGAAGACGGTCGAACTCGTCTTCACTGAATTCCGGGTCCATACGTGGCGGACCCGCGGCGCTGAATGTCACAAAGGTGTCAGCAATAACTGGTCAAGGATGAAAACTGCAGTAGGCCAAATTTTCAGTGAGGAGCGGTGTGAAAGTCGAAGTCGCACGCAAAGGTGAGTCGCAGGGAAATGTATTCGGGGTGCGCGGACACGAGCGCACGGGATACAAAGGACTACAGGAATACGGGGATACAGGCCGAATATATAGACGAAGCTGTGCGACGGATAGGGGGGGGTAGGTAAGGTAACCGGGCGACGCGGCGCGCGACAATCCCATTTTCAACAAGCGGAGATGTTAAGTTGTTGAGCGGCAGATGCGACGTGGCGGAAACGGAAAACAAGCAATGTCACGTGCAGATGACGCGACGCGTCGCAACAAATAGTACTGTACCGACTTGTATGGTAGCAACCGCCCAAGGAGCGTTACGCAAAATTCATGTTACAATGTAGCAACGGGTTGCCTTATTTGGCACCGTACCTGCCTAAAATGGTAATTACGGCCCCGCAGGGCCGAAAAAATTCCAAATTCAGCCCGGAAAAGTTGAAATTTTGGCGTTACGCTCGAATTTAGGCAACATTTTTGCCCCTGCGTTATGCGTTACGTTGCTACCATACAAGTCGGTACAGTACTGGACAATCCTATACTTGAAAAGACAATTGACAGATTATCACGTGGAGCACGTGATAAAGTCACGCACATTGCACGTGTTTGTCCCACGGCTCGGAATTCACCGTGTACCCCAAGGCGCCACGCGCTGCGAGCGTTAGCGAGCAGCAGTGTGGCGCCGGAGGGCTCGGAACCCGCCGTGTCTGTACGGAACTGGGAATCCGCCGTGTCTGACCGCCCGTGGCGAAGACACGGGTGCCTAAATCTAGTTTCATTCAAATCGACATGGGGTGTGACGCGTGACCCATTTTACCTATTCGACATTTCGGCAGCTGCCGAATTTTTGCGTGACACCTCGAAAATTTCGGCATTTGAACTCAAATTTTTGTCTTTCTTGCCTTTTTTTTTTTTTTTTTAGGCAATTTGGGGCCTGTGTGACCACTTGGAGGTTCGACAGAGGCCCGAGTGACGCGTGACCTCGACCAAAGTTCGTGATCGACAGGGGGGTGCGTGACGCGTGACTGCCGATTTGAACGAAATTGTCCAGTATGTTGCTTCTCTTCAACTTGTTTATCTTGTTTCTGCCTGTGTCCCTTCTCTTTTGTTTGTTAAGGAAATAATTACAGACGATCATTCCGAACATTTAGACAGCTGTTTGTCAATTGATACAGGGGTTCTGCTGCTTGTTTCTTACCACCACAGGCGCGCGACGGCTTCGACTGCAACATTGCTGAAGCCAATATCCTCGATCTATTTATGCACCGAGTCTGGTTGATCGCCCCCAGCGCGATCAAGTCAGGTATTGGGTCGCAAGAGTGGTCTGTCTGATCATTGTGCCCTTTCTTGTCTTCGTGGCATCCTTCAAAGTCCACTTCATGGTCCTGAACCACAACGGACCCGGTGATGCGCAAATGAGCTCGTTTTTCCAGGCACATCTTGTCGGAAACGACATTTCTCGGAATCCGCTAGGTACCGTGAAACATTTTCTCGCCTTTCATTTAAGCTGAATTGTGCCAATTGCGACTTTTGGCACAAAGTCACCCTCAAGAATGTCGGTTATGGAGAAGGGTTGCTCCATTCCCATATTCAGATCTACCCAGTTGGGTCAATGCAACAATAAATTACCTGTTATCGTTACAAGGACGACAACAACGAGTGGAATCTGCGGCCCCGATGCGACGAGAAACACCCGTCCGCTTCCTAAAACACGACACTAGCGTCCGCCTCTCCTATGGCCCGATGGGGCGCAACCTCCATTCACACACGATTCCTGTGCCCGTATAAATTAAAAAGCTCAGCCACGAGGTCTCGTGATACAGGAATCAAACCGTTGGCGACATTCACGACCACTGGGTGGTGGAAGTCAGTGTGGCAGTAGACAACGTGTCGACAAGATCCACTCTCTGACCATCCACTTACGATTCCGGCATCAGCATCTTTGGTACGACTTGCGCGCGGCGAACACCGTTTTCAACTTTTAGAGCAGATCGAGGTCAGTTATACAGGAAAACAGCCCCAAGGATATGTACACCCATTGGAACGTGGAGAGTCACTGGAATGAACGGTGGAAGTGCTCCTCACGAAACGCAGCTTCCATTTCTTCAACCGAAGTCAGTGCCCGCCGGTGACGTCAAGTACTTTCGGCCGTCGTTCTGGAGTGACTTGTGGCCATGATGATCTCGAACAACGCGCACATCCCCAATACCGACAAGGAAGATATCCTGGCGTCCAAACCGTTCGACTGGCTTTTCATGCATCTTGGCTTGCGGAGGTGCGGGTGGGGCGACACGCACACCAAGTACTACTTGACGGTCGTCTGGTGGGGCGGAGCGGTCAGCCTTAGGTGCTCTGGCGATGTACTTGCTCCGGCAGCAACGCAAATAGACTGATATGGACGCGCATATGGCATCTTTCTTGACGCGCGGTGCCGCATTTTGACCTAGCGCTCTAGACGAATGGGAATACTTTCTGTATGTTAGCAAGGTAGCGTTCTTTGGATGGGGGTGCATTATGGAAATCATCTGCGGTTTTTTTTTTGTCGACACTAATGCGCGTCCAGTTCCATTCCTCATCATGCATCATGGGCCATGTCGCTTACGTTCACCACTATACATACTATGTATGGGGCCGCCACGATGTTTTATTTTCCGACTAATCTCCATGCAGCTCCCCACCTTGTACGTCGCTGTACTCATGCTTGCACATCTTCTGGACCGCTTCGTTTTTCTTCTCATCGCCGGAGACAACAAACCAAAGTCATCTCATTGGGTTCCATTGTATCATGTTTCTGGTGGGTAAGGGTGTACCAACACAAGGCCTTTTATCGCGCAAAGTAGGGTTTTCGTTCGTACATTCCACCGCACGCGCTGAACTGTAACAGAGCTTGAGTATATATACAGAATAGTCCATTGTTCCACATGCTCTGCCTACTTATTTGTCCTCCGGTTCTATTAAAAGCAAAGCAAAACAGGGAAATTGTGAAAACGCGTAAACTCGGAGTCGTGTACCGGCAGTCGCCGGTAGTATATTCGTGACGGCATTTGGTACTGAGGGACGCCGGTCGGGAGATCCACAAAATAAATGAGTGTTGTACTAGGGGAGACGTTAAAGGCGTAAGCAGGCATTGCGGGTTCACATAATGATGCATGGGCTCTCTGGCTGCTTCTTCTTCGCCTTCTTCTTCGCCTTCTTGGCTGCATCTGGAAAGTATCGTACCCGCATCTGTCGTAAGAGGTCCTCAAAAATGTCGTTAATGTGCCAGTTACGCTTCGCCGAGGTTTCGTAGAAAGGCAGGTTCCATCGGCTGGCAAGCGTTTGGATGGTAGTTGTGGGTACCTCTCGCTCACTCACGAGTATGGCAACAGGGACTGGACAGCTTCGTATTTCCGCGCCGGAACTTCGGCAGGCGTGATTGGCGTTCGGAAATGGCCCATTAGGGTGGTAGGACCCCAGACACATGTCAGAAATGTGGGTGGGGGTGTACTTGTAGCTATCTTCAGGAGAGTAAGTGATAATGTATATTCTCTTGAGTCGGATTCTTCATCCGACTAAATACGAGTTTATTCTGTGCAAGTGGGCTTGAAACCTAACTTAAAACTCAACAAATGCGTATGATCAGCACAGCCATTTCCTTTTCGGGAATGTGGTTGCATTTTCGTTTCGCGCCGCCACAAAACTCGGACACGGGGAATATTTACTGCAAGACAGAAGAAGGTTTGTTAATCCTCGGCCCTCTAATACAGTTGAGCATCGAGTACCGATTCCGATACTGGGGATTGCTGTTTGCAGATGGTGTTGATACTCGCCGTGAACTCGGTTGAACAAACTGTGAGATGCACCAAGAATCTGCCAATTAAAGTTAGCCTAACCCTCGAAACCATAGTAGGAGCGCTGCAATTTGTGTCCGAGTGAAGAACTGGATTAGTCCTTCAAGAACGAAAAATGCCAGTAAACGCTCAGTCAGACTGATGGAAGATGAGTTCAGATGTGGAATCAGTGAGGGATCCCACGAATTGATGGAATACACATGCGGGAAATCGATTAGCTGCAAACCTACTGGCGGGTTCGTCGAACCGGAACAATAATAATGAGAACCTACAGAATTTTTTCGATGAATAATGCAAGGGGATACACACCGAGTAGTGTTTCCGCGGTCGGGTTAACCTGACCTGAACTGAACCCGAACCAGACCAAAAGTCCGGTTCAGTGACTGTGAGGTTCACTGGACCGAACCTCGCATCCAGTTCAAGGCTCAGACACCACCGAACCTGACATCCTCCTCCTCTTTGCTGAATCTGCGTGAATCTGAATCAGGACCTGGGAGCCAAAAAAATCTTGGAGAAGTACCATCGAAGGGTATGTTGGTTTGAACTGAGTAGGCTCCCCGCCAACTCTAAACGTCTGTAAACACTGATTGGCAATTTTTTTGGGGCGGGATTCTGGCATTCAGAAACACAATGGAAAAGACGTCGCGCAACCTGCAACCACAGTCAAATCAATAAAAAGCAAGTCCGCCACTTAGAAAGAATTGGGCATCGTCTGGGCTTTGGAAGCGTCTTTCATGTTTGGCAACAGGAAAAATTTGCATGCTGACGACGTTTTGAACAGAGTTGATTTGAGTCGTAGGAACGGAAAATAGGTTCGAACCTGGACCGAACCGCGGGGAACCGAACCTGAGTCCGGTCCAAGGTCCAGGAGTTTGCGAAAGACCCACCTTCCGTATCCAATGGTAAAGCACTTTTTGGAACGCTGGAGTGCCTTGTGCAGCCACGCCAATGGACGAAAGAGCGGGTGTCTAGGCTTTTGTTGTCGTTTCAATTTCTTCTTCTTGCTTCTTCTGCTCAACCATCGTGGTATATGCGCGTGGTCGCAAGAGAGCAAATAGATAAAAACCCAAGCGCTTTTGTAAGCTCTTTTAAACCATTATACATGTTTCCCAATCGATTTCCGTCCAGAATAGCGCTCAGTGCGGCAGTTTGAGGACGGATGGCAAGGTTCTCGTACAGCTGCGAATTGTGCCGAAGATTCGTTGGCAATGAAGCTCGAAGGGCTTGAATCAGCGGCTACGAACACGTCATAAATGTACCGTCTGCAGAAACCAGAGAGAGCAACGGGAAGAACAATGAGCTTGAACCCCAGTTCGCCGAATGGTAAGAACAGCAATATCGGATCAGTTCGAGGCGGAGGTTGATCGGCCGAGACATCGTGGTGCTCAACTTGAGTATGCCCTCGGATCTAACCTTACGTCGTATTTTGCCTCCAACCAGTTAAACCACAGTCTTGCCTTCGACAGTCTCCGAAAAAGTTGAATATCACATCAGAGCCTGCCATCGATGTGAACTAAGGATTTTACAGGAGTTATCACTCACAGAGAGGTAGACTAAACTATATCATGTTCCGTATTTAGCCAACAAAACTTTTGGACACAGCGTGCACGCTTTTTTTTTGAAAAAGAAACGTTGAATAAGTAGCATATGTGAGACAGACCTGGTTCTGCACAACCATAGCTTCAAAGTGAAATGTTTACATTGGATACGACAGATTAGGAACTAACTTAACCACAGTGAACCTTTGGGCACGTCGCTCAAATAGGCAATGCATGTAAAGTTCTCCCAATGTTCAACTGCTGCCCCCCATTTGATGTAATCGTAAGACCAAGATGCCCGAGCCTGGCACTAAAGTGAACTCGGCGCAATACCTCAGCTTTTATTTCTTCTGCGGGTGAATGCTTCCTGAATCTGGGGATTGGGTCTCAAGCCCCACATTCCCATAAGCAAGGGGACAGAGCCGCCGAATTGCGATGTCTACATCTTACATTGAATACGAAGCATTGAGATGCTCAAGTAAGAGGATAAACATTGCTTACTTCAGGGAATTCTCTATCCAAACTGGTGTTCACCCGATGAGGTTCAGGGAGGAGAAGTGTTTCCTTCATCCAAAGAACATCGAACCGGACTTCAAAGTACCGTCACGGTTGGGAGCTACATTTCAATCCGATGCCGCAATCGAAGTTGCCTCACTGGCGAGTAAATATCCTCTCGGACGGCACGTAATTGAATTGAAGGATACTCAAAAAATGATAGCATCAAGGTACATTGAGCTCACCCAATGTATGGCACTTGTTCTGAGGCGAAGATACTGGGACATGGAAAGTGGGACATATGTCGAAATCCTGGTTATATAATGGAGAAATGAACCCAGATGTAGGATATACAGTCTACACGCTCGGATCTGGAAGCATAGGAACTCTGGAGGAAGTCAGTATGGCGCGAAATTTGTCATTCACTCGCATGCGATCAGGATATGCCTCAAATGCTCCGCGAGTTTGAGGCAAGTAGTCTGGAATTGCCTCCGGTGTGAACTGAAGTGAAGTTTAATTGGATGCGAGCTACTTTCCAAGTATAGCTAAAATCTTGCTGTGCCGTCGGCATACATTGCGAGAATTTAATCTGGTATATAAGGGAAACAAGGCCTTGTTGTGAGTCCAGTCGGAAAGCCGATGAACCTTTGGAACAATCAGATTTGAACAAACGGACACTGTACCTGGATTTATTTCATGAATCCCCCACCTCTAATGGGATGGTTTAACGGTTGTGGTATCCAAACCATCTTTGAGTCAGTGAGGGGCAGAGAGATTGGCTGAGACTCAAACAATGCTGTACAAGTTGAAGGGCGGACATGGCTCATGTTTGTTTAATAGATAGCTCAATAGAATGTTTTCGAAACCATTCTCTCATATTCACCGTGTCCGAATTTTGCAGCCGAGTGGTGATGCGGCGCGAAACGAAAATGCAACCACATACCCGAAAAGGAAATGGCTGTGCTGCTCATACGCATTTGTTGAGTTTTAAGTTGGTTTCAAGCCCACTTGCACAGAATAAACTCGTTTTAGCCGAATGAAGAATCCGACTCAAGAGAGAATATACATCATCACTTTCTCTTCTGAAGATAGCTACGGTACACCCCCACCCATATTTCTGACATGGGTCCCCCCACCCTAATGGGCCATTTCCGAACGCCAATCACGCCTGCCGAAGTTCCGGCGCGGAGATACGAAGCTGTCCAGTCCCTGTTGCCATACATACATGTACTTTCTTCATTACAATACATGGAGTCTTTGAATCGACAATGAAATGATGAGAATGTGAAAGGCCTCATGGCACCGAACAGTGGCACAAGTGGCATGCAGACACGCCACAGTGACCGAACCGACAATGGCGCAAGTGGCATGCAGATGCACCACAGTGACCGAACCGACAATGGCGCAAGTGGCATGCAGATGCACCACACTCCCCCAACTCACGCCACACTGGCGCAACTCGTCCGCGCTAGCCGACGAGTCTGAGTGTGAGTGTGGCGTAGTTGGTTGATCCCCGCCGACGGGCGGCTTGCCCCGCTTGGTGGAGTTTGAATTTGGCTGTGTGGGCTTGGACGGCTTGACTTGTGGCTTGGATTCAGTAATATATGCGGAGGTAACAACCGGCTGATCGGCAGTGGTTGGTATTGGCTGATGGCGGCCCCCACTGCCGGGCACTGGTGTCTTAGTGGAATCCACTAGCGGATGCGGCGTTGAATCGATTGGGATGGCACATGAACTTAATCCCGCCCTCCATTATTCCATCCTGAAATATCATCGGTGCACTAGATGTGGTTTTACTTTTCATACGGGAGAACAGATACTGGTGTAAAATACTTATGCTCATCACTTCATAATTCACATTTCCCTTTGCCCCCATTGCCGGAGCGTAGCGACGGCATATCTTGTAGGAAATAAAGAGGGTAAGGGCCGTAACGACGGCGTAAAGGTAAAAGGAAAAGTATAACCGTTACACTCAAGATCCTCTTCAAACTCCTATACTCCGTCCTAAACTCAAACCTCACCTCCCTGGCTTCACACTCGCTGACTCTCATCGCTCACCTCACCCATATTCGCCAAGGTTCCCGCAAGTGCTGCAATGTCCCGCAAGACCTCTATCGTCCCTGCAAGCTCCGCAAGTTCTCCATCATTCGCAATATCCCTGCCCATGTCTCGGTTGTCAAGGAAGCCACAGCAAGCCATCAGAGATGTCAAGCCTCGTGTCCACCACTCATTCCTTACGCTTCCTCCTGTACCCCGGGTTTCTCAGTCAGTTCCCTCAAGAGTTTCCCCTCAAATGCTCAATTCTCACATGCGCTCGCAAGGTTTACAGGTCTTGGTCTTGCTGTGGAGGCTGCTGGTGAGTCGTGGTGTCCTAACACTCATAATTATAACTCAAATCTATTCTCCAGGATCAGCAGCTCCTTTCGTGGTGAGTTGTCATTTTCTCTGTCTTGAACTAGTCCTGAACCAGAATCTTACAGCGCATTTGTTATATCCACGGTTGCTGTGTGCTCCGTGCCTGTCGAGTCGTGTTATGTACATGTCGGATAGTCGTAGATGCGCAATTAATATATTACTGTACCGACTTGTATGGTAGCAACGTAACGCGTAACGCCGGGTCAAAAATGTTGCCTAAACTCGAGCGTAATGCCAAAATTTCAACTTTTCCGGGCTGAATTTGGTATTTTTTCGGCCCTGCGGGGCCAAAATTCCCATTTTAGGCCAAATAAGGCAACCCGTTGCTACATCGTAACCTGAATTTTGCGTAACGCTCCTTGGGTGGTTGCTACCATACAAGTCGGTACAGTATTCATTTTCCACAACATTTTGTGTGCAACTACAGCTAGCTATTCATGAATACGAGACTCTGCCAGCTGCTACCGGAGTGCTATGAGAGCGCTACCGGAGCTTACTGCGAGAGCTACTAGGAGCTACCAGCCTTTGGCGGCGGGCTACCAAGGGCTATGTAAAGGGGGACTTGTCTACCAGGTTACCACGGTTACTTCGGCTACTAGACGCTACGTAGTCTTGGCATTTTTTCCTGATGTTGGAGGCAACTCAATGACTTCAAAAATATGGGCAAGTATCGAAACCATTTGAGCCATTAGCCATCAATTTGTGCAACGCCAAACAGCCATCAGATGGCTCGAATGGCTGCATCGCAAACTCTCTAATTGAATAATTGACCGGTGCTTTCCAAATGAAATTTGTACATTGATAGAATGGTTGTATTGCATGCTGTCTTTAATATTTAAAAACCTTGCTGACATCCAGCGCCTTCCGGTGGAAACCAGTGAAAACTACAGTGTTGTACCACCTCCTGGAACGCGATGATCAGATGGAATGATCAGCGGTTACTCACTCCCTAGATACATCTTGGCCTCGGACTTTTTGCTCCTACATTATATTATATCTCAAGTATGCTGTAGTCAAGTTCTAGGTCTATTGAGACAGCAGATCCCATTAAAATTGAAAATCATTTCCAGAAGTCAGGAAAACACAAAATGATTTGATGCACATTTTTGTGCTGGAGTGTTCAACTTTCTGCGGATACACCTGGAAATTGGGTTAGTTTATATTGTGATGAAAAGGATTCATCTGATCTTACCCCGGGGCCAACAGGTTCAATGACCCGTTGCAATTCACGATTTTGTCCGGGGAGCGTCCATATCCAGTAGGTCACATCACGCATCCCAAATCAACCAATCTCCGTAGCGCTGAGCCACTCATTCTGTATACATTGCACTGACCCAGCCATGGTTAGATGTGCTAAATCTTGCTATGTGGCAGGAAGCAAACGATGTGATCCGAGCAAGGAACATGGAGAGGCGAGCAGGATCACTGATTTAGCCGACGTTGTCGGCATGATTGTGACGCCGTTCCAAGTGCCAGTAAATTGATGATAACGAGATTTTGTCTTGATCCTGCTTGATATTGCTCAGTTCCGCCCCAATTGCTGGAAAGGGTGGCACAAATCAAAGATTTAACACCAAGGACATGATCGGCCAGGCCTGATTTGCTACGAAAGTGGGTGACTATTACTCCGAAAGCATTCTTAATTTGATCGTTCCAAGAGGTGGTACAACACTGTAGTGAGAGGATGGCATGATGGCCCGCCCGTTGCCTGTGGCGGTTGGCAAAAATCAATGGCTCCAGTGACGGACACTGTCAAACACCATCCGGCCAGGTGTATGCGGCACTTTGATATATAAGGTGCACGTACGCTGGAACTGCAGGGGGCAGTACAGGATGTGCCGCCAGCAAAGCAGGGGAGTGGCGGTATGGAGCATCACCGAGGCGCTGCCCGGTGCAACGGAATACGGGGAGATGTATGCACCTCACAGGGCTAGACAGAGCGTGGACAAGCGCATTGCTTGAGGCTGTGCGGCGCCTAATCAACACATCGGTAAAAATGCATCTCACCGAAAACAGTGATTCCAGTTGCTACTACTTTACCTACTTTACCTCCCATATGTACTGTCCATCCTTCATCCATCTATCATATTCTTTTCAGAATTTTCGCGTGATTTTTTACATCATTTTGTCGTTGTGGTCGACAACGACGTCAAGGCCGTTTGATCGCATTTGATCGCGACGTCAAGCCTGTTTGATCTCATTTGATGGCGACGCCGAGAGCCTCGTGTCAATTGACA
Source organism: Mycena olivaceomarginata (assembly GCA_029378375.1). Taxonomy (NCBI): domain Eukaryota; kingdom Fungi; phylum Basidiomycota; class Agaricomycetes; order Agaricales; family Mycenaceae; genus Mycena; species Mycena olivaceomarginata. The sequence continues at coordinate 244,842 of JARKIC010000461.1, read as the reverse complement.
ATGACCGACACTGGCTTGGAAATAAAAGTAGAAACCTACCTGCTATGATATACCAGTTTCGCCTCTGAACTAGCGGTTTTGATACATCACGGGTCTCCAACTATCAGTGGGCCGTGATATATCATTCCCCCGTACTAAGGTGAATCTTCCAAATATAGGTAGTTTGTAGAAATAGCTGTACCGAAGGTCCTGTGGGAAGTTTAGCCCTTATTCCTTCCATGAATCTGTAGATATACATCCTAAGAAAGTCACTCCCAAACTGTTGAGGGATCAAGGGAAAATTGAGTGAGGAGTTGTGCTCGCAAGTCGCGGCGGAATCACCATCAGCCTTTGATGCCAAAAGTGGGAAGAAGTCGGCGTCGTTTTGTGAGCACAACTCCTCACTCAGTTCTCACTTGATCCCTTAGCGGTTTGGTTAGGACCTTCTTAGGATGCATTTCTATATATCCATGGAAGGAATAAGGGCCAAACTGCCCACAGGATTTTCGGTACAGCTATCTCTACAAACCACCCATATTTGGAAGATTGACATGACGTTAGCGGGGAATGGATGTCCCCTACCTTACCTAGTGCTCTTGGCCTCCCTACTGGTTCCCACCGCCACTGCCATGGATCAAAACTGTCCCTCGATGTACAGATCAAGAAAAATGCCGCCGACATGACTTGTAACGTGCGAAACGCAAATACACTGTCTGCTCAGTCAGATTCTGCGAGGCACTTGTGTCAAGTTCTGCTGCAAGTAATGAAGCTAATCTAATGCTCAAAACTAACAGTATTTAATTTTCCCCACAACGGCGCCGACTGCGGGTTGTTGACGCCGCGGACTTTTGGGTCGATTTTTTACTCTCGCTCTTCCCCTCTTCTTCCGACTGGTTTTCGCGCGTTTTGGTGATTTCTCTCGCTCATTTTCATTGTCCCTCTTGTGCTTCAATCACCCACCCTTACGTGCCTTCTTTGGACGGGGTTTGGCATGTTTCGTGGGCTTCTCCTCGTCCAGTCCACCACCCCCCTTGTGCTCCAACGCGCCTCCGGCTCCGACCGGAATCCGCTCAGCTGGAGGAAGGTGGGAAGGCCGGTCGTGCCGAAATAATGATGGTCATAAGTCTTCATCAAGAATAGTGTGGTCGCGCTTGAAGGCCAACATTTGTTGGACCAAAATGTCCGAGCGCTTTTTGATGTAGTAATGGCACTAAACGTTGTGTTGAGCGCCTCGGTACCATCTGGTACGCATGCAACAACACTCTCGTCCTTGAGGTCCTCGATCAGGTCCGAGTCACCGTTAATATTCAGCAGCTCGTCGAGCTCGTGCTGGATAGCAAGCAAGTTGCGTGCGCACCGACTAACTTCGAGGTGACACTGTGCGCTGTATACTTTCACAGTACAACATGAACCGCTGGCGCCTCATGGGAACGCGTTAGATCGCACTTCCCCGGATGAAACCAAGATGAGACCTGTCAATCGGGTCAGTCCACATAGAAGTTCAACGGCGCCTGTTTGATTTTTATCGGGTATCTACATCAACTAATTTCAGACGCGGCGCTAATCTGATATACCGTATACCCGTATGTGCGATGTGCCGCCACGCTACTTTCACAATGCGTACTCGATAAGAAGATTGTTCCTCAGGAACGCGGATTCACCTGATCTTAGTCTTGTCAATCGGGTGAGTTTGAAGAAGAGTGTTGATGGGTTTGTGATGGGTAATAGGTTCTGCGCCGTCTTTAAAATTTCTGAGGAGACAAAGGGTTAGAGAGGTGGTGATAAATTCCATTTGTTACAAAAATTCATAGAATTTGAAAGCCTCTGTGCTGAGGGAAGAGAATCGGAGAAAGCTGATATAAGATTCCATAATAGGGGCGCACTGAGTCAGATCCCCGTGGTAAACACAAGACTACACTTCTGTCACTTCCCACATCGCGATCTGACGGCAAATCACACTTTATCTCGGTTTGCTCGGGCTTGTTCTTTGTTTCTGCGGACTCCAAGAGGTGGTAGTCTCTAACTCGAATATCGTGCCAGTCCGAGGACTTCCGCTGATGTTCTGTTCCATCCAGCCTATCTCAATGGCCTCATCTTCTCAAGCTGTCGTCCACAATATCGAACCGCCCTGGATCAAGATGCTCTCGGTGACCAAGGACACGCCCGCCAAATATACCGGAACCTGTGGGCTCTGCGGCCGCCAGACAGACCAAATCACCACGAATCACCTCTACCCACGAGCGACAGTACGAAAAGCAGCCAAGAGCAGATTTCCCTTCACACTCGAACAGAAAGAGTCGGTCGCCGCCATGTGCTGGCCGTGCCACTGTATTGTCCACCGATTGATACCGGCCGACATTCTGGCCCCCTCGTTTCACTCCATCGACCTGTTGAGGACACACGGCGGCAGTACGTAAATTCTAAGGCTCTCTGAGGCAGAGTTGTTAACCCTCGCACAACAAAGTTCAGGCTTGGCTTTGGTGAGCCATATTTCTGGATTTCTGGCCTGGCGCGCGCATACTCTACTGGTGGAAATATTATTATATTTCAACTGTGGGAACGAAAAAATGTTGGATTGCTCGGTACAGGACCATTAGGCGCAGCCAACAGCTAGCCAGCATTACCGTTGAGGAACCAAACACAAGGTGCAAAATAACTTGTGTAATGTGGCCGACTAGGATAATAATTTGATTGATTTTATGTGTGCATTGGCTCGAAGGTTGTCACTCTCAGGGGCACCAGGGCCGGCCGCCATGTGTACATACTACACACCAGACATGTACACCGCCATTTCTGCTCTTCTTTATTCTTCTAAATAGTGACATCTACCCCTCAAATCCGTGCTCATGCCTACCGAGCTCATACAGTGCATGTATGCACTTTATCTGTTGAAGTCACTGATTGATAAATCATCTCGACCCAACTATCGAGGCTCAGAATCTAACCATTACAGTTCATCAACCGCACAAGGTGCAGGAATTATTTTCTCAAGGCGTGATCTGAGGTCCGCCATAGAACTTTCCCGGCCCTAAGCGGAACCCTAAGTCAGAACTCTCGCAATCAAATGTGCTGCTTGACATACCGGTCCACTGGTTACTTTGAGGGCTAACTGCGATAGCAGATGTCCGATTCCAGCCCCTTCGAACGAGCATCAAAATTGAATTCAAAAGATTGATAGAATATCTACCTTCACACTGGCTCTGTGGGTGCGCAGGGGCAGGAGGAACAGAATTCTTCATCAATGTCTCCGGGTCGTCCCTCTCCGCCCTGAGCGAAATCAGTAACACCTCGCTGGGGAGAAGAATATCGGGCACTCTCTTTTTTTTGTTAGACAGCTCGCGGGCAAATACAATATACGGCGAGAATTCATCGCAGATATAATAAAAACTGAGAGCACGTGAGAGGCAGAGTAGCAAATAAACATGTTCAACATACCACTGTTTTATATTACAACCAAGAATAAATGAGGGATAATCACTGAATCAAACACCCTGTAGTCGTTAGGATAAAACTAAACTACATACGTGTTTTGCAACAAATAACAAAAGGATTGACCCAATGGACTCGAACTGGCCCCATCTTTATGCATTATATAATCACTAAATTCATTAGATTGGTCTGTTAAAAGACTTCAAAAACCCAATGAACACAGCCATTATTTTCATTACATCATTCAAACACACTGATAACTGTTTTGCCATCTCAAAAATCTGGTTCCCGATTGATGAAAAGAACGAGTACATAAAGTACTCGTAAAAGGTAGAGTCAGTATGACGGTCAAAGATCATGAAACTAGAGGAGCTGAACTCAAGTTACAGCCGAATGTATCCCCTTCCACACTCATGAGTTCTGAAAAACTTAAGTTCACCTGGGCTCACCCCAGCATATTATGTGCCTGTACCCATGTCCCACTCACTTGAATCCCATGCACCACTGAAAGTTCCAACTTAAGTTCTCACTCAACTGAAGTCCCACCCGCATAAAAGTTGGTGAAAATGCGAAAAAAGGTGGGGAATAATAAACCACTGCCATTCATGCAAGTTTGGTTGATATTGAAGTAGTGTCTGTCTGTTGATAGTCTGTCCTACCTTCTGCTTCTTGGCTGGTTGCCATTAGTGTTAGGTTCTGCTGCTCACAAAGAAACTGAAGACTTGAACAGTCTAAAATTGTACTTGAGTCTTGATATTCTGTTGGCATGAAGTCCCTGCTACCCCAGCATAACTGTGCTTAAACTGCATAGTGGCTATTGAAACAAAACCTTATTCCAACCTTGCACACCCTCTTGATGGGTGACACGTACCCTACTTCCCTGAACACACACACACACACAAGTATTAGGATTAGGATTTGTGATTTGTTTTGGTTTTGGTTGGTTTGGTTGAATGACTAGTTCACTTTACTCTCTAGTCAATCCATTAGATTTCACAGCCACACCCTAGTGCACTGTTTCAGCGGGTCACACAAAGGGTGATCTTGGTTGGGCCAGCCACATTTGTTGGAGATTATTCCAGAGACTTCCTTCTTCCCACTTACTGAACTTTGCGGAATATTCTAGATTACCTCACCACCTCTTTATATTAAAATTATGTGTGTCTGTCTGTCTGAGGCCATTTAAAACTCCAAAAATCAACAGATGTGGTTGCTTTCCTTCAAAAGATGGTGAATCATCAACTTGCTGGACATCTTAACAAATTTCGCTCTCCACTCACCCAGGAAGTGGAGGAAGCGAGGTTTCAGACAAGTATTACATCCTTGAAGTAGACACCAAATTCCTTCAATAAAATAATTTTTTATTCAATTTATGTGCTCTGGAATAACCATCATATGGAATACCCTGGGGGCCCTTCCCAACGGTATTCCATATGAGCGACTCTACTGTATTTTCAGCGACAGCACTGATACCTATGCTTCTCACACCCATATCCTACTACATCTGCAACTCCACTCATGGCGCCAGCAACTCCATGCACACCTCACACAGCTGATCAAGTTGAAAGTAAATTGAACTACAGTAATCAAATATTTGAGGCCCTTCATTCTTTTGCGTCTTTGTTCATCTCTCGTTCAAATTTCAACGTTAATATTCAACCCTCGGCACTTGTTTGTAATCTCTTCATCCCAAGTTTGCAATGCATGGGCTCAAAAATAATCGAACCAGTGGATCCAACAGAAGTTGAGCCGATGCAATCCCCTCACCGACAATGAGCATTGCATGGATAGTGTCTCAGGACAGTACAACGGACACCTGAGAGTACATGACCCCGATGTATTGGCAGCGGGCCCTCGTTTGACTCAGGTTCTAGGCTTCCACATTTGACTGTCTTTTATTTATCTCTAACGGTTGGTAAGTTAGGCTCCCCCTTCCGCTCAGGAATTCCCTCTCCACTCATCTCCGGCTCCTCTTCCCCCTTCTCCCTCTCATCGAGCTCTAGCACACATGCATGCAAGTCGATACAAGATAATTCCATTTTGATTCCCTCTTATCCCATTTCCCATTTCCCGCTCCCATCCCTCCCCCCAATTCAAGATATACATACCTACATAAGGCGGGTAAGGCCGACAAGCAGTAGAGCCCGCTACGATGTGCCCTCAAACTAAATGAGGGACAGACTAGATTGTGTACCTCGGCTATCTGGACCACAAACAAATATTCTGGACAAAATTCAAGAAGAGCTGGAACCGAGGTTGAACAGGAAAATATGCTCACAGAAATCGAGTAAGGAACATTGTTGAAAGGCAAGATCGAATCCAAGTCCCTAAGAGCCTGATCGGGTGGTCTGGGTTTTCTTCCTGGCTCTGCCAAAAAGAAGCCGTATGGCTACTTTTCCATATAGCTGTTCTGAGCGTGATTAGGCCCTGTCACTTCGGTCTGGACTCTTTGCCTAGCAACATTCATCACCACATCTTTACCCACTGTCTCCCGCTAATCCCGCCCTTCCCGCCCCTTCCCCCCCCCCCACTTGTGAGCGTCGATATACCAATGTCTAATGTGTGAGGCAAGAATCTGAAGTTGCCAACTGTGTTTCAGATACAAATCAATACAGCTTGAAAAAAATGCGCCATTAAAGGGAAGATTCAGGGAGCTCGGCGGGGATGTGGGCGATGAGCTGGGCATTCAACCGGCAACTGGAATTTTTTTCGAACCAAAGTGATTGATGTGACCAAGCGAGACCTAGCCGTATGGGATCACTAGCCTGACCACCCGATCAGGCCCTAAAGGGTAGCCGTGGCGTACAGGTCGACCGCACTGAGGAAATACTACATCAGCGATGCCTAGCGACATTCACAAAGGAAAGCAAAAATACTCGCCACGTAACCTGATTAGCTAGACAAACACGATGATAAGCCAGTAATTGGGCCATGGTTAGATACACATAATTTTGCGTGTTTCTGATCGTCTGTACTGGTTCCTGGTAGCTGTTGGGCGAACCACAGAGAAACGGGTGGACGTTCTAAGGAATTGGAATGTCCATTGGCTAGTCTCGCCCTGAAAACTGTAAGGGAAACGTGCAGCCGAATAATAAGTCAAGGAACTTCTTTTGACTTGTTTCCAACATCCACTTAAGCAACGGAAACAGGTCAAAGGAATGGGAGTTGGCAATGTGTTGTGTTGTGTTGAGACGCTAGGGGAGACGCGCTTGGTCACAAGTGTTTTGGTTGCCAGAGTTGCCGGTTTCCATCAAATGCGGATACACCGAAACAGGTAGTCAGCTATTCTGAGGATCCGGATCACAACTCTAAAGGCGTTCTAAGGTTCTTTCTCAAGAACCCTTTCTGGGAAACCCTAGAGAAACGGGTATCTACCGAGACCTACAAAGGAGTATTATCAAGTTCCGTGCTTGGAACCAAGGGGAGACTTGAGTTGAAGCAGAAACAGGTCGAATGGGATGCAGTGCCGATCTATCAGTGATCGACACACCCTCTGAATAATACAGGGGTGCTGCTGACGGGTTCCTGCCTCGTAATTGGCAAGGGAACATGGCGTGCTCGCAGTTGGGAACCAATGGGAGGCGACGCTCGGAAGAACAACCGACGGAAACGCGGTTAAAGAGGCGGATAAACGGACTTTTGACTCATTGGGATTGTGTTTTGGGCTTTGTAACAGTGTCTTGGCAGTTGTATAAGTATCCGAGGGTGTTTCTACAATGGACACAGCATCTTCCCCCGAGCTAGTAGGCTATACGCTTGCACATTGGGTTGATCTGGGATCCTCGGCGAACGCACTCTTATAAAGTAGCACTATTAGTCGAAATCTTAATTGTTTCTGAATCATATATTATTCTGGAAACGCACTTGGGCTTTTCCTGGAACTGTCTGAACTCTGAGAATCTGTTGGATCTGGGACTCTGTTGAAAGAAACGTTATTTGCGGAGCGGGTTTCAGAAAGTACCATCAAGGGAAAACTTTGGAAACGTGACTGTTGGCGTTGCTCAGAAAGTACCTCTTTAGGGAAAGCTCTGTGAACGTTATTGGCCTATAAACTAGGGGCCTTACTTGAGTCTACGGGAATACTTTAATTGGACACACACACACACACACTGCGAAGCTATAAATCTACCTTGTTTGGAAACAATGTTTCCACTGTGTCTAGAAACATGTTCTACGCAGTTTGCTCTTTCATCTCTTTGAGATACGAAACCTCTCCCTACAACCTTTACAAGGCCCTGTACTAGGGGCTGTAACTCGTCGGGATCTTCTGGAAACATGCATATATTGCCGTTTGATTTGTTTGTTGGTTGTTGGAACAGTCTCTGGACTGTTTCTGTGCCGCTCTCAAGTCAAGTGGGGTTATTTGTGTGTTTCTTATATAGGTTCTGAGCACATCAATCAATGAGAAACAAGATTGATGTGCTATTGGTCGTAAATGATCCTGAAATCGGGGAAAAAAAAAAGAAGAATAAGATTAGGTTGAGGATGCACGTGAAAATGATCACATACCAGTCGAGAACATTTGAGATGGGGAGATGACGTGCAGAAGTAATACACACTCATTTGTCGCGTGGTGAAATAGACCGAGAATTGGTGCATATATATGCAGGTCGTTAGAAAGACTGACTTTTCTGTTTTGTTACTGTCGAGGAAAAAGCGAGTATCAGTACGATTAATTGGCATCAGAAGTGCACTCACTTCTCTTGGTTTGAGGAAAAGAACGGGGCAGCCCTCTAGAGTGGATAACCGGGAGAAAGGGACGACGGGAGGGACCGAGAAGGGCCAGGGATGGGGAGAATGTTGAGAGGAAAGAGTCAGACTATGAGCGGCGTTGCAAATTTGGGATACGCACCGGTAAATCCTATCGCACGAGCAAATTCACATTCCATCGAATCAGCTGAGCCTCGAGAAGTCGATATCGTCGATGTTGAACGCGGGATACTACTGTGAGGAGGGCGCGCAGATACCTGGCATTGGGGGTAGGCGACATGAGGTCAAGTGAACAGAAACTCAGAAGAGTGGAAGAGAATCGAGTACACACCTTGAAATAGCAGTTGTTACGAGAGTGGAGTCATCAACCTCAGAGACTGCACGATGGGACACGGTGAGAAGGAAAAGGAGGGAAGATAGGACGGAAACATACCCAGAAGTAACAGTGAGCCATTGATTGGCAGCTGCTGGCAATGGGGAGACAGTCGCACTTCGCATTTGGGCACCTGAGCTGCGAGCAAAAGGCAGGAGAAGCATTCAGGATGGAGTCATGAATGAAGCCCAAGAGGTTACTGAAGTGTCAGACTGGGGCAATGTTGGTGAGGGATGAAGAGCGCGATCTGCGCAAAGCGGCAGCACAGAATTTATGAGCTGGCCACGTCACGAGCAGACCTGATCCCTGGGCTGGGAGGACTCAGAGACTCCCTGGAGAGCAGGCTCGAGCCCTGGAACACTCTTGCAAGGACATATTATACTAGCCTTAGAAGTAAACTCACAAGCCGTCCCAAGGTCTTGCAATGTCAGCAACGGCCTCTGGGTCGGCTAAACAGCGAGTAACCTGGTGAGAACCCCAACCAGGATAAACCTGATAGACACTAGTAGCTTGTGTGTTCCCCGAGCGGTAGGACCAGTTGTACAGTGTCCTCCCTAGGAGGCCGTATGTCGTAGGTTGGGATGCGAGGTGGAACCCGGAACGAGTCGAAGAGGGTGTGATATCCACTCAGGGATACAACCCGGGGTGTGGATACAACCTGTAATATGATGTGAAGGAAGCGGGGCAGGGTGGAGACAATGCCTATGTCAAGCCAAGGTAGAAGCCTGAGATTAGACGAGGTAGAATCTACTGTACATGGAGATTCTACCGAGCTTATATAGGCTTCTAATAAATTAAAGTGATCGCGGTCAATCGCAATCAGCTCCTGTATCGCAGCATTAAGGAGTGTTAATGCTGATACTCCTGGACTCTTCTGTGTCCATTTCCGTGGTGTCGGAGGACTTAGGAGACCCGATGTTCGGGTTTCTTAATCCTGAATGTCATCGTATCCAGTGGTTCAAACCCCGATTGGTTTGCAACCAGTTATGTACTTCGTGTACACTTCTGTGTCGGCCATTGGTGCGTCCGGGGACTAGGATCTGTCTGTACGGGTTCCTAGTCCCTAACGTCTTCTGTATCCCATGGTGCAGACTCCCCGAGTCTGTGGCTTTAGAATCCATGGCCGGGTTTCAACTGTGAGAAGGTCACGTGGTGGCATCATGAGAGTCCCGTGCCACTAGGATGTGTCTGTATCCATACGGATGCATCGCGCGAAAAAGTAGAACCCGGGTGATTCATGACATGGAAGCGCCTTGATCCACCTTGTCAAAGTCATGATGCCTTACTACTTTTGGAAAATTTTGGTGATGACACAGCTCGTTTTGCGGTCCATCTCGAGTCACCCGAAGAAGAAACAGAATCCAGAAGCAACGGTTGAGAAGCCATGACAGCAGAGGTAGAACTAAGTAGGGCTCCAACTGTTTCCGTTTCAAACCGGTTCGAAACTGTTTTAACCGTTTTTATTTTCGTTTGATTTGCTGGCTGGGCCAAACGGTAAACGGTTAGCAAACAAACGGTTCAAATGGTTTTGAACAACTGACCAACTGAACACAGTTATTGGAATTTGTTTGGGTCTCAACGAGATTCAAAACGGCGAGAAATGTTGGCCTCATTGAATTTTGGGCCAAAATAACTGAGGTGTTGAGGTTGTGGCGAGGTCAATGGCGGCGCTGGGCGGTATCCCAATTGGGAATGATCGCCGCGATTGATGGCGGGAGCGCACCTCTGCACAAGGGAAGAAAACAAGGAAGGCTCTTGTGCACTTTTGAATCTATAAAATTGGAGCATACCACTGTGGAGAAGAGCTGGGGGGATTTTCAGGTGAAATCAGGTTCGCTCAACCCGTTTTTTTCATTTTCCCTGCCAAAAAAACCGTTTGAAACGGTTGTAAAACAGTTTGGCAACCGTTTCCGTTTGATTTGCCCCAAGCTTCAAATGGAAACTAAATGGTTGGAGCCCTAGAACTAAGCCAGGAGACAGTAAGAAAACTTTCAGGCAGCGATCTACGAAGGGGGGGCATCGGAGAAAGTAATGAGGTGGGCGACATGGGAGGAACGAGCAAGCACTGGATGATGGTTGGGATTCAGTGATTCAATGGTTGGGGTGATTTGATGTGTCCGTCCTACATCGGCAAGAAATTTGGGGATTACGCAAAATCGGATTATGACTGAGCGTCGACAATCATTCGGCTTTTGTGCCGTCCACGAATTTTGGGGGAGGGGTCGCTGCTTAGGTGGAAATGGATGACAAAATGTGATGCTCTGAAGTTAGGGCTCCCTAAGAACCCGTACCTTATGGTAGAGGGAATTATACACTCCATCCAGGCTCAATACAATGAAACCACTAGACAACTAAAACTATGAGAATACGGGGATACGGACAGTTTGGTAGACAATATATAAAGCTGGTAAGGCCGACGAGCGGCAAGGCCCACTACCTTGTTTGAGCCGGATCACAAACTCATGTAAAACATTAAACTCAATTTTAGAGTATGCAACTTGACAAGGAAACTATGTACGCTATTGCCACTATGAGTTACTAGGATTAGAAGAGTGTGATCATTGAGCACAGAGATAATGAATTAAGCGCGAGACTTCTTGGAAGGAGACTGGAAAGCTTTGGAGTCATCAATGACACAGCCGGCAAGTGCCATGGCCCCGGCTTCAAGGCATTTGATCGGCGTAGGTCGGACATTGGCCATGGCGTTGGCCTGGCATTGCACAATTGATCAAAGATCTGGCAGCTGTGAGAAATGACCCACGGTGTCAAGTTTCGCAGAAGATCTGTCGCACTACAACATCTTGCTCGCAACCACCATCTCCTCCCTGGTCTCAGACTAAATCCTTCCCCTGCTGCTTCACACCCAGTTCTAGAGCAATATGAACCACCATTGGCTCACTACTCCGCTTTTCTCTGCTAATGACCTCGGTGCTGCTGGTGCCCGCTTTCGGAAATTATGGCTAGCTCGGGCTATGAAACAAGCCATCCATGTAGTGAGAAGCATATGTTATGCTGTACACTCTATGGATTGCTGTTATAGCTCAAGCAGGATAATTCTCCAAGTGCGAATGACCATGTTGGTGCCTCGAGGTCAAGAAATCAATGATCGGCATTCAATCAATTATTTCTTTCATCCTCCGTCGTCTTTCATCCCAACCTCTACCAATTCCCATTCCACACCTCAATGCCTCCTAGGAACCCCACTCAATTGAGGCCCTCTCCCAGGAAAGGAAAGGGAAAGACCAAAGTTAACTTTGGTGCTAACGGCAATTCGCAGAAGCGCAAAGCCAGCCCCGATGCCAATTCAGATACTGGGCCCTCCTCTTCTACAAAGAGAGCTCGCAAGGACGGTGCCTCAGGGTCTGCAAGTGCCGGACCTTCTACCTCCACTGGTCACACAAACACGGGACGTGCAGGATCCGCCGACATGTCAGGCAGAGCTGGAAATGCAGCTGCAAACGACACATCTACAAAGACCACCTCAGCAAAGACGCGGGCGTGTAATCGTTGGGGTATTCACCCAAAAGAGGTTCCTGCCAATGCGAAGACAACACAGGTGTGTTTAATTTTTGTGCTCTTTCACGTCATGTGACTAATAAAAAATGCAGAGAGCATTCCGGCGCTTCATTCGTGGAATTTGTCTGCTCACACAAACTGATGTGCTTCCCCCCGCCACCGAAGCCCAAAAGCACTACGACAAGCGCTTTGACGATGTCGATGACGTTCGTGAGCACATGCGAACCCTTGTCAACGACTCTAGGACTGCGGTCAGCGCTGCGAAGGAGCTTGCCACCAAGCTTATACGAGACGCAAAACTCATCACTGGGCCCATCGCAAATGATATTGCGTGCATCCCTGAGAACCATCTTGCTACTGTCTTCACTATGATTCTGAAGGCCGGGCTCAAAGGTTTCTGTCCCGACCTTGAAGGGCCAGTTCAGTCCAAATACAACCAGCTTCATTGTCACTTGGCAGTGTCAGGGTTTCAATTCCTCTCCTCTTCCTTCACCCTCGCTGCTCTCGAGGTTAACGCCAAGATTGCCGAAGACTCAGAGCTCCTTGGCGATATGTCGAAACCTTTGCTGTGCATTTCTCCGGCATTTTTTCCAGAGATGGGTATAGAGTATAGCACTTGGGACAACAGGGTGTATGAATGATTTCAGGCTCCGTGGTGTAGTTCCGATAGATAGTTCGAAGGTCCTTGGGAATCCGGAGTTTCGGAACCTGAACAGGGACCCCCTGTGCAATCAAGGCTACCTGCAGGAGCTCCAGGGTGGTGTTGAGGATAAATTGAAGAGCCTTTAGAATAGTGTTCGCAGTTTCGCGGCTGACACTAGCCTTTAGATTCAACCAGACAATCAAAGCAGAACAGAGCTGGATAATAAGAAGGTCATTGATCACAATGCCTATAAAGAACATATTATTTAACTAAGAAATCATCTGCAAGGATGTTGCGCACCCGGTGAGCCCCGTGGCTTCTCTTTGAAGCACCTATGCAGCCCACATATCCCTTCTAGTTAGAATGGGGTGCACTATAGGGCGCCCCATTCTAGTTGGAAGGGCTTCAAGCAAATCCGCCTGGGCCGCAGTAAAGTCCGCAATAAAGCTGTGAAAAAGTCGCAATACCTATAGGTCAGGCCAAGACAAATATGTATGGTGGATGCAGCTACTATAAAGCCACAATAAAGGCCACAACAAAGCTGTGATAAAATAAGACATAGGTAAAGGGTATTTTTGAGGCCAGATATGGACATGCTGCAACAAAGCCGCGATAAAGCTGCAATAAAGTCGCGATAAAAACACTTTGTGCTAGAAAATCGTAAAGCAGAGAGGCCTCAATAAGGCTGCAACAAAGCTGCAATATAGTTGCAATAAAGTCGCAATAACACACTTTTTACTTGAAAATTGTAAACAAATAAAGCTGTCATAAAGCTGCAATAAAGTTGCAATAAAAGGACTTGGAGTCAGAAAAAATTCACAATTCCAAAAAAGGTAATCACGGTGTTTCAGAGTATATTCCAAGAAACTGTTGCTAATATTTGAAGAGGACTACAACACGGGAGCTTGAACACCAGGAGGGCAACCCTTCCTTCCCTTGAAGATTGGTCTGGGTTTGGGACGAGGAGGAGGAGTGGGGGAGCAATCAGCTGGCTGGGCAGGCTGGGCGCCCTTCTCAATCCTCTTCTTCAGCCTCTTCAACACATTCCCGTCGTCCTTCCCAACCTCGTCGCTGTGCTTCCGTTTGCCGATCCTTCCTCACTCTTCTTCTGACGTTTCCTGGGGGGCTTGTCCACCTCCTTGTCATCGTCCCTGGAGGATTTTTGTTTGGATTTGACTGGAGCGGCGGCCTTGGAGGACTTGGATCGTAATGCGCTGAGCCCTTCAAGGGCCTTCTGCTTCCCCTCGACTGAGACGTTCGTGGGCTGGGACGACTAGGCAGACCTGGGTGACAAAGTTGGTATGAGTAGGGACACACACTCCAGACACTGGAGACGTGTTGGAACTGTTGCTGTTTGGGGTGGGCATAGCTCGCACCACCCGGGAGCTGGAGCGTGATGGCTGGTGGCGAGACAACTCGAGCTTGATAAGTGGCAGAGGCGACTCCTCCTTGATAGTGTGTCCGTATATCAGATTTGGGGGCAGTGGATACGGCAGGGCTCTGGCGTTACAGATGAACTCGTATGGACACTCAATCTCGACAATAGAATCGTCAGATCCCAGCACATCTTGAGGGTCAACATGATGCCGACGTCGTATTGCGCCTCACAATTGTGCTCGTGTTGGTGCCTGGGACACTTCCCCTGTGCTGGTTTGCTCTGGCTCCGAGTCCGGCACAGTCTCGTCGTACTCCTCGTCTTGGTGGTGTTTTCCACAGAGAAGCCCCCACTTCTCAAGCGTGTCAGAACACTGAAGATGCTGGGTGAGGGCCTGGGAGCTGGGATTATCCAGATAGGCCTTGGCTTCCGTTCTGCCACCCAAAAGTTCGAGTCAATGCTCAAAAAAAAAAACAAGAAAGACATCAGACATAGAGGCACACCGGCTTGTGAATAGCCCGACATCCCACACCAGATACCAGCTCTTCTGGCTACTGGAGTCTTGATCCTCCACCGAGTTGAATTTGGTGCCTTGAAAGAACTTGAGCGCACAAGCCATCCGGAATCTTGATGGTGATGGAGGAAGAGAGCTGGGTCACGTCACATCACATCGCATTTGATCTCAACAAGAACAATCAAAGACTTTTCAATGCGCGCCAACAATCAAAGACTTTCTAGATGGTATAATTTTACCAAGTACGTTCAACGGGGCCATATTATCTCAAGGTATTGGATGTGGAATTAAATTGAACTCTGTATCGTGTAAATAAATTGAAAATTCTTCCTCAGCCACCCCTTTTAATTCTTCGCATCTGTGTCTGACTTCTTTTCATTTTCCAGCATTTGCCCGTTTGGAACCAGCTGCAAGAAGGCCACGGCTTGACCCAGCTTCCTGGCAGGGATGTAGCAGTTTGTAGGGGCAGCCAAGCCATGGCGTGCGGTATATGTTCTGAACCATCTTTAGCAACTTCAAGTAATATGGTAATAATCACCTCATACGCTTGCTGCAATATAATTCAGTTGTGAACCTTTGAAGCTGCTAGCTTGGCTTACACTTCACAATATTCCTTGTCTATCCCCCAACGAGTCTCTGCATGCCTTGACAGCTCCTCTGACGATTTTATATATGCTCGACGACTGCTATAGTCTGTAATATGAATGAAGCAAGTAGGGAGGACTTACCTCTGCATCGCTAATCATGCCTTTTCACGGGAAGCTTCAAGGTTGCTGTATCCAATGAGAAAATATTATGACCGAGACAGAAGGTGTTTATGGCTACTTGGCCTGGGCTTCAGCATGTCGTTCCTTGGCACTAAGTACTTGGTTCGGTGAAGAAGTAGCTGGGTGCTCTTTGTTTTTATTTTTTTTGGCTGTCATGTTGGTGGTAAAGAGGAAAGGTCAGGTTGCCTATATTGGAAATGCTACTCGTACTACGATCATGAGTACTGGAACAATGATTTTTTTTGTTGCTTTCCTGCCAAGTCTTCTAACACCTTGATTTTTTCTCAGTCAGGCTAGCGCCTATCTTCTGGATCTCCAAAAAATTCCCAAGAGCAGACCAGCAGAGACAAAGGTCTATAGAAATATTTTATACTGCCATCAACAACGTGTTGGTGATAAATCCGTGTGCGTTCGGCACCTTCGGAGCTATCGGCCGACCAGTCCGGTGCTCTCATAAAGTGTGTTTTAAATCAAGAGGAAAATCGGAATAAATTACACAGAGCAAAGAACAAGTCGTTGATTTAAGAACAGTCGTCAATAACACTAAACATATTCATCCCCTGCTCCCACCACGTCTCTGCCTCCCTGTTACAATCTGCTTTCTGCTCCTCCGACGCTCGAAGCTCAAGGTCTTCCATCAAAAGAGCCCCCAGCGGTATACTGGGGAAATGAGCAGCAGGTTTCGTGGGATCGAATAGGGAAACTGGAGTGTTGGATGATGGGTGAGGGGATAAAAATACTTGAGCCTGGATGAAATCAAATTATAAGACGACGATCCCATGATATGAGATCTCCACCTTCATCAGGATTAAAGGAGCCAAGGGACGTGATAGCACACCACCCCAGGCGTCGAGATGAGGGTAGGTAATGGTACAAAGGTGAAGATGAAATAAGATGTCTGCCTTCATCGGATCAAACGAGCCAAGAAATGTGGTAGCACTACTTTCCCAAGCTAGGTCTGAAAAGTCAAGACGACTATCCCTAAGTGTACCACTGAGCAATGTGAGCACTGCGCTCTCCTGAGACTAGATTGTGGAGGCAAGTCTCACCGTCGAAATCAAGCTCAATAGGGACAACACAGTCAATGGGAGAGAGCCCCTGCCCAGATCAGAGCTGCCTTCTAGGAAGGGCCGGAGCTAGAAAACGACCTGTCAGCCAGAATTATTATAAAACAAGGAATAAAGGTGAATGAAGGTGTCTTAATGCCACCAATATTTTCGGAGTTCCAGGGACGGATCTCGTGAATACTGATGGATCTCGATGGCTTAAATGATGCTCTGAGTCCCAAGATGGATCTCTTTGCAAGGATAAGGTGAATGAAGTCGTCTCAATGCCACCAATATTTTCGGAGTTCCAGGGGCGGATCTCGTGAATACTGATGGATCTCGATGGCTCAAACAATGCTCTGAGTCCCAAGATGGATCTCTTTGCAAGGATAAGGTGAATGAAGTCATCTCGATGCCACCAATATTTTCGGAGTTCCAGGGGCGGATCTCGTGAATGCTGATGGATCTCAACGCATCAAACAAGGCTCTGAGTCCCTCAGGTGGATCTCGTTGTAAAAAGACAGCAAGCTTTGAGTTCCAGGGGCAGAAGTCTTTGCTCACATGCAGAGAAAAATGTATGAAGTGGCAGAGCCAGAAATGAGACATACTAAGCACCTTCTGACCCTTCAGAGACTAGTGGAGCCTGCATAAGGTGTGAATGGACCCAGAGAAGTGTGAATCAACCCAGAAACCCAGAGGAAGCCAGGGGAAGCCAGAGGAAGCCAGGGAGAATGAAGTGGCAAGATGTGCTGGCAGTCACGTCACTTGTCACGATGTGACCAAGAACGTGACCAAGAACGTGACAGACCCACACCCGGCTCACTTACCAATAACATAACCGGTACACAATGCTGGGCCTATGACTAATACAGCTACCCCAGCCCCTTGTATAAGAGAGGCTTGAAAGAGAGAACCTTGGATAAATATCAGGCACAAGCAGAGTTTAAGGCCAAGCTATCAAGTCTCTGTGATAGCTATTGATGATCGTGCTTGTAGATATATTGCTATTTCTTTGTTTGCAAAATTTCCTTGTTGGAAACATGAAACAGCCCGTTGTTCAACTTGGTTTTCTTCAAGTATTTTTATGGCAGCTTTATTGCAGCTTTATTGAGGCTGTTTGTTTTACGATTTTTGAAAACCAAGTGTTTTTTATCGCGACTTTAAAACGGCTTTGTTGCAGCTTTATTGAGGCTTTTTTCGTTTACGATTTTCAAGTAAAAAGTGTGTTATTGCGACTTTATTGCAACTATATTGCAGCTTTGTTGCAGCCTTATTGAGGCCTCTCTGCTTTACGATTTTCTAGCACAAAGTGTTTTTATCGCAACTTTATTGCAGCTTTATCGCGGCTTTGTTGCAGCATGTCCATATCTGGCCTCAACAAATACCCTTTACCTATGTCTTATTTTATCACAGCTTTGTTGTGGCCTTTATTGTGGCTTTTTAGCAGCTGCATCCACCATACATATTTGTCTTGGCCTGACCTATAGGTATTGCGACTTTTTCACGGCTTTATTGCGGACTTTACTGCGACCCAGGCGGATTTGCTTGAAGCCCTTCCAACTAGAATGGGGCGCCCTATAGTGCACCCCATTCTAACTAGAAGGGATATGTGGGCTGCATAGGTGCTTTGAAGTCCCCCTCCTCATCAAAAAGTTCTTCCACACCAGCAGGGCGGGCTCGAGAATTGGGGCTTTTGGCATAATCCGACAAAGAATTGGCAGCTGCCCGGAGCTCATGGACTCGTCGGAGCTGTGTAGTGACTCTACTGCCTGGTATGTGCTGACCATTGACAAAAACCTGGCGTGTGATGCATTCCGGGCAAGTGCAAATTACCTTCTTTCCCATGGAGCAGGCAAGAGGGGAGTTGGATTTCAATCACTGTTGCTTGTTCTTTATTATATATGCAAACCCGCATTAATCAGTACATCTATCAATCTATCCAACGTGAATCAAGAAGCTTTGCCCAGCCATTGCCCTTCCACACAACGCTGATTGTGAACGGAATAAATCAATATAATTGATCCGCGGTCTTTTATTAGTTTGATTTAGATCTGCCCACGGCAAACAAACAAAGAACAATTGTTTCTCACACCTGCCAAACCTTTGATCAATTGTGCAACGCCAGGCCAACGCCATGGCCAATGTCCGACCTACGCCGATCAAATGCCTTGAAGCCGCGGCCCTGGCACTTGCCGGCTGTGTGACATCTGCATCCACCGCGGGTTCCGAATCGTGTGTGCGTTTCTTGGAAGGAGTGGAAGGGAACATCTCATCAACATCTCATTCTACCCGTTTACCTTTTCGCGATTCACCTATGTAACTCTTCAGCTTTCTTCTCAGGTCCCGAACTGATTCTAAATCATGGTACTCAAATTTTAAAACAGAAAGCAGAAATCGAAGCGGCAATAAGTTCAGGTTGGTTCCCTTTAGTGCACTCAAGATATGTATTTGGAGGAGATGCCATCATCACAGACATCTGTACAGTTTGGAAGAGATATTCCGGGGGAAGAGAAGAGGATGTAGGTCTATCAGAGAATTGTGTACAGTGACCAGATATAATATGCTCCGTAATTGCCGTCCGTATTTCCTCGACATCAGCCTTCTCAGGGAGTTTGATATGGTGAAAAGCAGCAATGGCCACAAGGACAGGCTTCCGATGACTTTCAAATGAACTAAAGAAATTTGCAAAGAAGACGAGGACAAAACGGTCCCCAGGGCCGGCAGACAATATAGTAGTTAAGTTTTCTCGGATGGCCGCACGGAGTTTGAAACACAGATTTTTAGTCCCAGAAACAGTGATATTCATGGCAGTGGCCAATGAGATAAGTTCTCCGTCGACATTTGCTTCTGGTCTACATTCAAGACAACATTCAAAACTGCCTCTGCGACATCAGCCGCAGATGAATAACCTCGTGATACAGCTCGACAAGTTGCAAGTTCAGGTTGTTGGGATGTAAGTAGAGGCATCACCTCCATTAGACGGATTATCGAAGCAAGCCCCAATAATAATATGATGAATGAGTGCACGGCGGCATTTAACAAGGCTCATGTTTTGGTGAGGAATACCATGTAGTGCAAGGGCATGTTGGATCCCACTAAGATCAGCTTGGAAAACTGAAGTGCGAGCACGCATACTATATCCCACTGCGAAGTGGGCCACCTTAAGGGTTTTGGTTAGTTCAAGGATGAGTGTGGTGAGTTAAAGGGGGTTGTACGGTTCCAGCATGTAGTATAGCTTCTTACGAACGGAACATGGTCGGGGGCAACGGATTTGGTGGAGAATTGATGGCTTGGCAAATATTTTGCCGCGGCGAGTCCAAAAATGGCCAGAACTACGAAGCGGGCCAGGCGTGGGAACTTTAAGCTAGCCACGCCACTCGCCTTTATTTCGCTCGCTCCGCCTTTGTCAATGAACCGCAGATGCAAGAAACTTGTTCGACGGATACAACAGGCTTCTGGGAAGTCCAAAACTACTCATTACTCGCCCTCAGTGTAGTCTTAATGAGGTATTTACGCTTGGGTAAAAGCAAGGGATCGTCCACATCACGGTGCGCCAGATAGTCCTCCATCGCTGCGCAATCATTGACATTAGCCAATGACTCCCAGGTTACGTCGCTGTCAGTCCAGATGACCTGGAACTGCAGGTTACGCCGGGCCTCCCACCGGTGACCATTGAATGAGTCGATCTCAGTTTCACCTTCGTCATCTTCGTCATCCGAGTCGTCCTGCACCGTACGAGCAATGTCGTTCACGCCGGGGCTGGGAGGCGTACCTATGGGTCCTTGGAAATCGGGTTCTTCGTCAGAGGATGCCGAGGAACCTTGCGCGTCAGAATCGCGTTCTTCGTCAGAAGGCTCCGATTCTGAGCCCGATTCTTCATCGTCATCGCTCCCCGCTGCTCCTCTACCTCGAGTCTTGGCCCCACCGCGACTACGGGCACCGCTGGCCCCCCCGCTGCCATGTCCGCGCGCGCGCGCACGCCCGCGTCCTCTGGCTGCCGCCTTCGCAGCCTTTGCTGCCGTCTTCTCCGCCGCCTTCTCCGCCGCCTTTGCCGCCTTCTCTGCCGCCTTTGCTTCCTGGGCCTCTCGTCTAGCCTTCGCCTTCGCAGCTTTCACTGCGTCGCTGAGTGATTTCCTAATGCCCGGAAACACCTTCTTCTTCAACTCGGAATGCAGCTCACCCATCTGTTTCTTTTGGAGGTCCCTCAACAACGCCTCGTGCATCTCCGCACTGGTCATGAGCCGGGCCTGCCCAGTGGTGTACGCCCGCTTTTTCTTATTCTTCTTCGCATACAGCCGCTGACGAATATTCGCGTTCTCGCGCTCCATCAAAGCCATCTGGGCGTGGTTTTTTTCAAGCTCGACCCCCGCGGCCCTGAGAAGACTGCGCAGCTCCTCGTTCTCAGCGGTCAGCGCCTTCTGTGATGCTGTCTTACGAAGGGGTCATGGCATCGCGATGGTGTACGCCGCTCGCACCGCCCCACACGTGGTCATAGTGACAGTGTTGGTGGGTGTCGATGGACCAGTGGATGGACCAACGGCGGATGAAGTATCGGTCGCGGTGGAGCTGATGGGAGTGGATGGAGGGGACTGGCTACCCGATATAAGGTCCGTTGTGTGAGAAGAACGACTCAAAGTACGAGCACCTGATTCATTTGTGATTCAGTTAAAATTGGAATGCAATATTTTCCACGCACCGTATTGGTTTGAGCTCTCCGCTGCAGAAGCTGGCTCTACGGCCGCAACCGGAACAAGTAAAGACGGGATACGCGGAGGAAGCGGCATAGCCGCCTGAGTGGTGTAGTTGAGTGCGGGTTCAAACGCGTCGTCCGGAATAGCACCCTCGTCGAGCGGATAGATACCACATTTCCGAAAAGCAGATTTAATTGTACTTTCTTTGAACGCCTTATCGCGTGCGACAGCATAGTTTGAGAGGAGATTGTATTTGTCTATTGGTATGTTTTGTGCGTGTTGCTACATTTTAAGAAAAGACTGAGCCGTGAATAATGGGAACCTTTAACACCTGTGCTTACATGCGAAACTCTCGCCTTCCACATGGCCGCAAGGGGACCGAAAACACCCACATCGCAGGGTTGGAGAGCATGTGTGGTGTGGGAAGGAAGGCACAAGACAATGATTCGATGCTTCTAGAACAGCGAAAAAGGTTAGACGACACTACAGGACTCGTAAAATTACGCTACCTGAGCGAAGTCGATGAAGTGGAATGTGCCGTGGCTGTTGTGGCCATCCAATACCAAGAGCCGATAGTCGCCAGGATCATCCAAACGCTCGGCAGACGCTGGGGCAAAATCCTTCACCAGCCAGAATGCACCCAGTTCTTGATCTGTCCAACCGTTCGGGGAGATTGAGATACTGCACATTGCACGTACATAAGAAGGAGAAGCAGAGCTAAATGAATGACGGACCTAGCATTGCATGGGTTATCCTCTCCCCATCGCAAATCTCGACGTTGCCCTTGAAACACCACGGAGGGATGAAGTGCAGTACCATCTGCGCTGATACACTCGATGATGGTAACGAGCTCCCGATTGCCGCTTTCGATCTTGTGGGCGACCTTCTGATCCCTGTCGACCAGTACATGAATTTTGTCGCCGAGCCCCAGCTGAATGCCCTAGTTCAAACCCGGTTAAAACATTCCCGGTGGTCGGCAGAGGAGAAATGACTCACCTTCTCGTCCATATTCCAGATGTTTTTGGGTTTGATGTCGTACGCTTCAATTGTCTCGCGGAGAAGGACGAAATAATCGTGCACGACAGGTCGTGTGAGAGCCATGACGCGACACTGTTCGAGCTTGGTCGTCCATTTAACCTTGAGGTCGGGGTGCCGTTTTTTGAATCGCACTGGCCAGGTGACTCCAAGCGGCGCTCCGAAAATTTCGGCCGCATAGGCCCCGATAGTGGTAAGGCTAAGGGGCATTCCACGCTTACCCAGCACCTGGGAGGTGATAAATAACGAGCTTCAGTGAGCTACAATCATGTCCGCACCTTAATCCACTCCGCCAAAACTTCTTCTTGTGGATTAGTAAGGCTGCGCTCATGAGCATGAGCCTCCCGGCGAGGCAACACCCCCTTGATGCGCCTCTGGATGGTGGTACGCGGAGCACGATAGTAGAGAGCGGCCTTACGGTCCGACATCACACCGGTTTGCACAGCAGCCATGGCAAGCTGGATTCGTCGCTCGAGAGGGAGGTGTTCAAGGTCTTCGTCGTCACCGGCTGCGGCGTCGGACGCAGCCCCTTCGTCGTCGTCGGAAGTGGTAGCGTCATTGATGTGGTCGTTGGATGGGTCGGGCTCGCTCAGACGAAGTCGCGCACGAGTTTGCATGGGAGATAGAGGTTCAAAGTGGGGCAGCGAGGCAAGGAAAAATCGATGTTTGCAAGCTGCTTATACGCGACGACAAGCGCCCGAGCCACATTTCACGAAAGCATGGATGGAAAACATCGTATTCAATAGGAAATAGCCAGGCAAGGACGGGGGAAATGATATCAATTGCCGTTGGCGATAGGGCAAAACCTGTCTGATAGCGAACACCTGTACAGCGACAATTTGGTCCGTGGATCCTCGTTGAGCGGGAATCAGGTTCTGAGGAGCAGTATGGACGTACTGTAGCCACGAGACTCCCGACTGGGGCTTTCCACTTTCCAAAAAAGCCTGGAGTGTCGGCCGGCAGTAAGATGACTGTTTGGCAAAGTGAGCTGCAATGAGGACGGAATAAAATCGTTAAAATCATGTCGACACTAACCAGGCAATGCAATAGTCGTGTTTGTTGCCCGTCCCAAGTTTGGAAAACGTAGCCCTACGATGCGCTTCGATAGACCGGCCACGAGGAGGCGGCCTGTGAGAAAAAGATGGTAATGCAAGAGCGCACCAGAATCAGTGCAGTGGTGTTGAGGAGGGTCGGCTTAGGTCTTGGGTTGTAGCCAGACATCTACCGAGCAGAACGCGGCCCGGATGGCGCGGAACGAGCGAGAGGTGCGGGAGATCGAGGCAATTTGGGCCAAGCAGTGCGGTGCCAAAATAAGAAAACACGTGTTCGGCATCTCCCCCCGTAACGAAATCGGGCATTGCATCACATCAACCCAATCAAACTGCTCCAAATCTCGGTCATAGGGGCGTCCGGACATGTCTTCCAACATACAAGTAAGCCCAAGTTCTAACTTCATGTTGTTACTGATCTACGGCCCAAGTGGCCCGCTTCCTAGTGTGGCCCGCTTCTGGGTCGGAGATAGTAGAATGGTGACCAACAAAGATAAAATGAATAATATTCGAAGATTTTATATATGTGTTATTCACCGGGATAGCAGAAGTGGATGCACAGCGGCAAAGATGCTGGTCTACACAGACACGGCTAGGCATGACCTCTGAGTGCGAAAATGTGAGCACCAGAATGGGCGGTGTTGGATTGACACGTACCGAGATTAGGGTCAACATGCTGAAAGTTGGGATCCGCCATGGCAAAATCCGTAGGGACTGTTTCAGGAGGAGTGGGATAAACTGACAAATATTCACAACAAAAACAAAGGCGGGCTGAAATCTCGACAAGTAGGTAAGAGAGAAAAGTTTTCGGGAGCCAAGGCGAATTAAGTACAAGTAGCGAGAAGGTGGGAAGAAGAGGATCGTGCGGGTCGTGAGTGAGGACGTCGAGTATACACGCAGTATCGCGCCACGGACGTCTGTGGCTCTTCGCCCTCGCTCGCTCTCGTAGTACACAGGCGTGAACTTGGCACAGAGCGCAGGAGGCGCAAGCGGCCCTCGCCCACCCTCGTCCTTGCCCCGAACCACTACACAGCACTGGCCCCGCTCGTCGACGGCCGTATCTCAATCTTCTTCGTCCACTTATGCGTCCTCATCATCTTCACTATCGCCATCTGCACCCCTGCAGTGAGAGACATAGGAGACGAGTGGAGGGAGCGGGACCGAGTCGGACACAGCGTCGACAACGCCGCGCCCACGACGGCAGGGGATGCGGCGAGGGAGTATGGGGACAAAGAAATGGGGACAGCTCTTGCATGCGCGACCGTCTCTCCCGGCGACCTGGGTGTCCTTGCCGGCGCGGGCGTCGTCGGTGGGGAGCGGGGCGTAGATACGGAAGTAGGCGCGGGTGGGGAGGACATGCAAGGTGGTGTGGGCGATCAGAGGATCGAGGTGTACGGCGTAGATGTGGAGCAGTCTCGTTAAGGCGAACGCGAGAGGGGAACACTACCGGAGAGCGCACAGATGATATCGTCCTTCCCCACGGATGCGAGGTGCGCGCGCGGCAAGTGCTTCGGGCGCGTCCCCTCCCGCTCGGACGCGCGCAGTCCCGGCACGGCCGTCTGCGGCTCCTCGCCCTCGCTTGCTCTCGTAGTACACGGACGGCAAATGAGCACAGAGCGCAGAAGGCGCAAGCAGCTCTCGCCCAACCTCGCCTTCGCCCCGAACCCCCAGCGCGCGGGGCACGGGCGTCGGCGACGCGTCGTCGTCGAGACCGAGGAGCGTGACGTCTCCCCTCCCCCTCCTCCCGCTCCTCAACGACCGTACCCTAATCGTCTTCGTCCACCCACGCGGCGTCGTCATCTTCATCATCTCCCCCCTCCCTTGCCCCCCATAACCGCATCCGCACCCCCACAAGAGACGGATCAGACGAACGGAGGGAGCGGGACCCGAGTCGGACACGGCAACGAACACGGTGCACCCCACCGGCCACCGACGAGGAGCGGGATGCCGACATAGAGTGCGCCGAGGATGCAGAGGCGGGGGAGGAAGACGCACAGTCCTTGAAAGGCGACGCGATATCCTCTTCCCCTCGGCTCCTTCCCTCCCAGCGAGGGCTCATGCGCGCGGACACGGACACGGATACCAGCGGGGACGACACGGACCTCGTCATCCCCGGCGCGGTGGGCGGCGTGTACGTCGGGGCGGGTATGAGCGTGGAGGCGTATCGGTACGGCGAGGCTGGGAACGCTTCGCAGGAATAGGGGTGCGCGGACGCGGGCGCAGGAAGTACGCCTGCGAGTGGGGCGGAAGCGGGCTGGGACCCTGTTGCCGGTGTAGAGCTGTGTTTGCTGGTGGATGCAGGGCGAGTGCGCAGCCGACAGCGACGGCGACGCAGGGCAGGAGGACTGCGGAGACACGCGCGTCAGTTCGAGTACACCAGACGAAACGGGGTGAAAAAGGAATTGGCAATGGCGACCGTAGGTCGGTGGATCAACGAAGAGATAGAAACAGCGCACATTGTAGCGCCGACGGACGGAGCCCATGCCATTGAGACTCCGCTCTCACTTCACGCCCAGAAGCCGAGCAAATGCGCGAGGCGTTGTTCCGGCATGGTAAGATGAGTTAAGTGGAAAAAAGGTGGCATAGAATGCAGATGACGGACACCGGGAAGCTTAGGCGCATCCACGTCCTCGATGTGCTGTGCGGCACAACACCTGTCTCAAGTCCTCTTCGAGTCAGGTGCGATCGGGTTACTCTTGCTTGCGAACTGGTCGACGACGGAGACGACTCCAGCATAGCAGGGCCTTGAACGTTGGCGGGATGCATCGAGTGCGGCTGAAGGCCCGGACATGACTTGATTCAGGTCGAGATTAGGGCATTAATATTCGTCGTTCAGTCAATTGCTGCCTCCCAGGACTAGGCTTGATCACCAGATCCGAGTTTTGAAGAGAGCATCCAGTTTGATAAGTGAGCGGAAGGAAAGCGGAACGCCCGGCAATCAAAAAGCAGAGCCAACGGCGCAATCGGACCGGCAGTTGTCCCGTCCTCTCACCTTGCGATGCTCTTCCCCTGGACTTTCCCTGCCCATCTCTGGAACCCTTTCTGCTATAGAGCACAAAAACACCAAATTAATTTCAATTGCACAAAAGTTCCCTTCGTGCCAGGGGTGCGATGCGATGCAACTGGACTCTATTCATGTCTGCCATTGCGCGCCTCTGCTGTCGAGGATGTGTAAGTATCCGGGCCAACACTTGCAAGCCAACGATACCCAGCTCTCTATCCGATACAATCCATGTTGCCCTTCTTCTGACCCGGTCAAAGGACGGGTTTCTCATTAAGTAGAATTATCCCAGCTTGGGAAAGAAATGTCAAATTGAGGTGATGGAAAACGTACGCATACTGACACTCCTTAATACACGAGGTATGCGGTGCGGTGTGACATAGGATCACCCCTCCCCTTCAAGTTCTCCCACTCCGGTTTGCGTCCTGGATCCGACGACGAGCACAACGCCTAATCAACACACAAATCGCAAATGGCTGAAGTGGTTGGATTCGTGTCCAGTATCGCCGCTCTTGTCGCCCTCGCCGGCCAGATAACAAAGATCAGCTATGGCTACTTGTCCGATGTGCGCGATGCCAACGCACACGCGGCCAGTATCTAACCGAGCTCTCCGCCTTTACCGATGCGCTGCTCCATGTACAGAAGGCCGTCATCGATGCAGAGAAGCTTGGTCCGCTTTCGCCTCGACCTGCCAGCTTATCTACTGAGGTCCTCGACGAATGTCGCGATCAGTTAGATATTTTGCGTCTGAATCTCAAGGGTTCCGCAGCCGACGGCGGCGGCCTCACCCGGCTTAAGTTGGCACTTGTCTGGCCGCTCGAAGAAAAGCAGATGAAGAAGCACATTGACATGCTACACCGCTTCCGCGGTATCTTCGCCGACTACGTGTCGGCTATCACTTTGTGAGCCTGGTCATTTTGGAGCCTTGCATTCTCTAACTGTTTATAGGGTCCTCACTGAAGCCTCCTATCGCCATCTTGACATATCTAGCCGCGGTGCTTTCTATTTCATGTCTTCTTTCCATCGCTGTTTATTTATGTGCTTGCAGAGAGAGACCGGAGTCAATTGCTGGAATGGCTGCAACCCGCGAACCCTTCTCTTCACGGATTGTCGACTGATATTGCGTGTCCGGGAACGGGGAAATGGTTCCTCAACTCCGATGTTTACGTCCGCTGGCGCACAAACGGGTCGTCGCTTCTGTGGTGCCGCGGCAAACGTATGTAAATTTTTTCAAAGTTCGGAATTCAGTTTCTGACCAAGCGCAGCGGGCGTTGGGAAATCAATTTTATCGTGAGTTTTATCTTCTGCTCACCATATTCATACGCTAACTCTGGCAGGTCTATCGTCCTCCAAGATATCTGTAAAAATGCCAATGGTTCCGTGGCGGTACACTACTTTTGTGATTTCGCCGCGGGAAAGCAGCAGAAAGCGACGTCGATCCTTCAAAGTCTCATGCGGCAGATGCTGTTACATGGGAATGATGGCCATATTTCCGTGTTGAAGCGGTGCCGCGAGCGGTTGAGCACTCCGCCCAGTGCCAAAGACCTCTTCCAGGCCTTCATCGAAATGTGCAAATTGGAATCCTCGGGACCATACATTGTGCTGGATGCGCTTGATGAGCTCGAGGATCGCAAGGTTCTGCTCCCGCTCCTCAGAGAACTCGTCCAGGTTGGGTGCCATATTTTCGCGACAAGCAGGGACATCCCGGATATTGCCGAGGCTCTGAGAACATCCGAGCAGCTCGAACTTGAGGCAAACCGTGCAGATCTGAGGCTGTTCGTCGAAAGCGAACTGCAGGCAAGCGATTTTTCCCACCTCGGCGGCTCCAGCAGTATTGTCGATGCGATTGTTGACCAGGCCGGTGGAATGTATGTCGCAGCACTATGTGGCCATCATATGATTACTGACGAGATTCGCAGATTCCTCCTCGCGCGGCTACTCACAAATCACCTATTCGCATTGACAACAATGAAGGAGATTCGTCGATCTCTCGCTACACTGCCGTCGAACCTCACCTCGGCATACCAATCCAGTCTTGACCGCATCCTGGCGCAGCCGCCGGCCCGCGCAGCGCTCGCTTTGCGGGTCATTGCTTGGATCACTCATGTGGAAAGGCGACTAACGATGGCGGAGTTACTGCATGCCTTGGCCGTGGAGGACGACACGAATGAATTGGACGAGGAAAATTTCGTATCGGCGCGCATGGTAATGCAGGTGTGCGTAGGGCTCGTGCTTGTCAACGACGACACCTCTGTCAGCCTCGTCCATGCCACTGCACACCAATTCTTCCAAGACATGCCCACACAATCTCTGAACACCCACAGTGATATCACCAGCACATGTCTCCATTACCTCTGCATGCGAGCCTTTGAAACTGGGCCGTGCAACAACATCCTTGAGATGGATACTCGACTTCAAAATATGCCATTCCTTGCCTATGCCGCCCATCATTGGGGTCGGCATGCACGCCGTGTGGAGCAGGTTCTCATACCGCTTATATGCAAGCTTCTTGACAAGTCCAGCCTGCGGGCAAGTTCATTCCAGGCGCTCCAGTACCGCAAGCGCCTCGAACCTCAGCTTGCTGAAGCCTCTTTTGCAGCATTGCCCACGGGTCAGGCACCATTGCATATTGTGGCCTACTGGGACCTCGGCGCAATAGCCGAACTGTATATGGAGGATGATAACCTGTCTTTGGGCGATGAGGAGGGCTGGACTCCCCTTCATTGGGCGTGCTTCAGAGGAAGTACTGTCGTCTGCAAGCTTTTCCTTGAGCGTGGTGCAGCACTCGATATACGCGACTCACACGATTGGACACCACTGTTCTGGGCGAGCTTCAACGGTGACATTGAGGCAGTCGCTAGCTTGCTAGATTGCGGAGCAGACCATCTTGTCAGGGATATTTATTCTTGGACTGCACTGCAGTGGGCTGTATCTTGTGGCCAGCGGAGCACCATTGAACTGCTGCTAAATCACCATGCACGCTTCCTCGCCTACACAGCAACACAACCCCCTTTGCTTGTTGTGTCACTAACTGTGGGGGAGGTGCGGAACTTGACGCACCACTGTGCCACATGCAGCATGGTGCCGGTCGAGCTTGCGGCTGAGGCTGGTGATATAGACCTATTTGACATGCTGCTGCAGGGAATGAACCCGGGCGGGGGAAGGAGCCTCAGCCTCAACGGAGCATGGGATCAAAGGCGCTTTGATCCACCCATGAGCAATGTCTGGCGTGCAATGAGCAAGAATGAACGATTGAATGGCCGAGAGCAGTTCTTGAATGGAGTACTTGTCCGGCAGGATGACATCAGAGATGCGCGCGATTGGAGGTCGCGTCTTCTTCATGCAGCTATTCGCGATGACAAAATTATCATGGTGCAACTCCTACTTGAA
Organism: Mycena olivaceomarginata; assembly: GCA_029378375.1. Taxonomy (NCBI): domain Eukaryota; kingdom Fungi; phylum Basidiomycota; class Agaricomycetes; order Agaricales; family Mycenaceae; genus Mycena; species Mycena olivaceomarginata. The sequence continues at coordinate 215,324 of JARKIC010000461.1, read as the reverse complement.
CTTGGTGCTGAACCCAACTACACTGTCCATGGCCACACCGCTCTGCACACTGCTGCCTTCCGCAAAGATGCTCACTTTGTCCAACTGCTACTTGATGCTGGTTCAGACACCACTCCACTCGACAATTATGGCTATACAGCGCTGCACCACGCCATCTTGAATGGCTTCGAAGAAACAACAGCCGCTCTTGTCACCGGTGGCGCCAACGTAAACGCGTGCACTGACCACAGGGTCATCGACTATTCCGCCGGTTCGATACTCAGAGAAGATTTCAGAAACCTGGTCAACGGCATGACACCGCTGATACTGACATGTGGTTTCCGAGCTAGCCATTATTTCCGAGATCACGGTTGTTGTAATAATAGCGAGGAGGGCGGATTAGATAGAAGAGGTAGTGTAAGATTGCAATAGCACTGTTGGTTGGAAGGCTGCTTTAGAGCAATCAGATGCTCTAGCAGGATTGTGCAGGAGGCTTATATACTACAAAGAGTTGTATCTAGTATATTCTACGTGTATCTACTGAACTGTCTGTTAGTAATCAACTTATCAATCTTATCAGTCAGCCGGCCGAATGCCGAGCTGTATTACAAATATTCAACACTCTCCCTCAGCGAGGCAATACCAGAAAAATATCTATGCCCATGATTGGCCCATGCTTGACAATTGCAGACACCGTGGACCGGTTCCAATACCCTGCACCAAATGTCCTATTGCCGCGACACGCTAAATCACTGCATCAAAATGTCAATCAATTTCCGTGGCGTTTAGAAAGCATAGTTGTTCGCTTCCTCGTTGTCGGCAGTGTTGTCAACAACAAAGTTGGCTTGGTCAGTTTCATCACGCTGTGATGGACAGACACGAGCAATGTGACCTTTGCCGCCGCATTTGTGGCAGATAGCATTCTTCCAGTTAGTCGTGGGAGCGGGGGAAGAAGCAGGCGTGGGAGAAGTTGGGGGATAACGGAATTTCGGGGTGTAGCGATGATTGGCTACCATAGCATGGTCATTTTCGCCGTCACAATTACTTCGGCGACGTTCCTCTGTGAGGATGGAGGAGATGGTGGTTTTGGAGTCAGGGGCTGTACTTCCGGAAAGGGTAGACCGAACAAATGCATCCCAATCAGCAGGTAGGGAGCTGAGCAAGGCAACAGCAAAGTCTCCATCAGTGACTTCCTGTCCAAGTGATTTTAGCTCTCCCTGGAACTGGCGCATCAATTTGATGTGAGGTTTGAGAGATTGATCGGCGGGAGCACGGGTACTGTAGAACTTGTGGCGGGCTAGCACAATTCCCATTTGACCTTTGAGCTCAAAAAGATGTGAGAGCATTTCCCATGCACTCAGAGCTATGGTCTCTCCCTGGATGTGATGAACGACATCAGGGGCTACGCGGAGTCGGATCGCGGAGAGGGTACGGCGATCAGCCTTTTTCCATGCTGCCAATTTTTGGCATCGGACTCGTCAGGGGCCGTAGATTCGGGATCGACATGATCATCAAGGCCGATATCAGTGAGGATGTCCAACATTTGAACTTTCCATGCAGCATAGTTATCACTGCCGCGCAGAGGTTCAATCCGGTGAATGGACTGGGCTTCTGACATGTAATCGGGTTATCGGTGATGTAACCGAGATCTGATTGTGTTGTAATAATAGCGAGGAGGGCGGATTAGATAGAAGAGGTAGTGTAAGATTGCAATAGCACTGTTGGTTGGAAGGCTGCTTTAGAGCAATCAGATGCTCTAGCAGGATTGTGCAGGAGGCTTATATACTACAAAGAGTTGTATCTAGTATATTCTACGTGTATCTACTGAACTGTCTGTTAGTAATCAACTTATCAATCTTATCAGTCAGCCGGCCGAATGCCGAGCTGTATTACAAATATTCAACAGCTATTATTACAACACAATCAGATCTCGGTCCTTGTCACCGATAACCCGGCAACACGTCGTAATGGACCCACCATCCATTTCCTGTCATTGCAACATCCAGGGAGAGCATGGTACTCTCAGAGCTCCACGCCCTTGCGCCAATCAGTGCACAGCCTCTGCATCTGGATTTCCCCATCCTGCTCCACCAACTTCTCCCACGCCAATCACATCATCCCTGAAGTGGAAGTGTGCCATTTGCAAGAAGTGCCACGAGATAGGCCATATTGCCCGTGTCTGCCCATTGCAACATCTTCCCGCAACCAGTCCTTTGGTCATCAATTCTGTTGACACCAATTGAGGTGTTATTATCCATCTTTGACAACTTTCAACTTTCAGGCAGTTAGGGTGCTGTGGCAGTAGAGCAATTCGGGTGCTTGGCATTGGGGCCTTCCACCATTGTTTGCATCTGTCAAACACAGGACAACTGCGGACAAATATTTTGGGCAATGATTAGCATGTTGTGGCGGTAGGACATTGGGTGCAGGGCATTTGGGCCAGTCCACAAAGTCTGTAACTGTCAAGCATGGGTCAAATCCTGGGCATAGGTAATTTGGTATAGGTATAGCCTCGTTGAGGGAGAGTGTTGGAATTTGATGTATAAGCAACTCGGCTATGCCGGATCTTTCTAGTACTTTCCATACTTAGAATTAGTAATATTCAGTAGATACACGGAGAACCTTCTAGATACATATTCTGTAGTATATAAGCCCACTGTAAAATCCTGCGAGAGCAATCAGATGGTGACACTGAGACCGATCCTGCAGTCCCTGCACGCATTGCACACCTACTGGTGACCGCCGGTGCTGATGCGACAGCTATCGATGACTCGGGGAATGGGGCAATTTACTATGCCGTCGAGGGAGGTGATATAAGCCTCGTCACACTGCTCTTGGAAAGGGGGGTACTGATCCCTGCATTGCCGGATCCTCCTGGGCACGGAATCATCCACACCGCCGTCAAGCATGGCCATGGAAATATGGTCAAGCTGCTACTGGAGAATGGGGTCAAAATACCTCCGTCGACTCCTGCTGGGCCCTGCGTCATTCACATCGCCATCGAGAATTGTGATCTAAGCATGGTCAAACTGTTGCTAGAAAATGGGGCCAAAATACCGGCACCGGATCCTTCTGGGTACTCTGTGATCCATGCCTTCGCCGAGAGTAGAACCTGGGGGAGGGAAATCACAGACGACCTGGGGAGCCTGTTGGATTTGCTACTGGAGAAAATGCCAGCCGGCGCGGAGAGTATGGAGTGGCACGAACCTGGAGTTGATATGCTTCAGACGATCCAATGTCCGCTCTCATTGGCAATGAATTCCGGAAACTGGGACGGGTTCGAAATGCTGCTGAAACACGGGGCGCAGCTGCGGACAACGCAGCCATTGGAATGGTTCTTGATGAGAGCCATCCAGGAGTTTAATCTGGAGAGAGTGCACTTCCTGCTCAACCATGGCGCCAAGTTGGGGGCCAACGCCGGGGGAGATATCATAGACCTGATGCGGCCACGTTATGGTATAAATCTTGCGGACCAGTGGGACACCTTTGTTCTCATCTTGAGCGAGATGGTCCAACATGGTGGCGATATCAACAGTTCCAAAAACGGTAGGACCTCCCTGCTGGTTGCCACTGAAATGGATGACGTACCATCCGCCATTGTACAAACATTGCTTAATGGCGGCGCAGACATCTATCGGACAAATAATGAGGGCCTCGACGCCTTTATCGTTTCTGCGCTTCACGAGAATGTCCACACGCTCTGTCTTTTGCTCAAAGCCACTATCAAGGTTCCGCATTCGGCCGCCGGGGGTCACTGGACGCAGCGCCTCTGTTCAACCAGTCATGATCCATCCCACGACAGCATTGCATACATCTGTGAATGTCTCAAGCAGCACAACCTCCTGGACCAGCATACAAAAAGCAGCAATGAGTCGTTGCTGCACCTCGCAGTAAAAGCTGGCAGTGCGCACACCGTTGCTCACCTAATTGCATGTGGCGCTGACGTCAACGTAACTGATATTTATAGGTGGACGCCGCTGCACAGGGCTATCTTGAGGAATGACGGACCTATTGTGGACCTACTCCTTGCGGTGGGCGCAGACATTCATGGCGCGACGCAGGAGTGGTCGGGCTACCGCAGGCCAACCTCCATCGAGGAAGGCTTCCAGTGGACTGGACAGCCGCTGCACCTGGCCTCCATGGCAGGGGATGTACGCGTTGTGGCAGAGTTGCTGGAGCTTGGAGCGGATGTGCAGGCAAGCACCGGGTCAGATCCCCTCCGATGTCCTGGGCATGGGCCAACGGCATTACACATCGCGTTGGATACTGGATATTTCCACGGGGGAAGGAAAGGTGATGCGCTGGACCGTGAAAGACTGGAGATAGCGGTGATATTGGTCGAGAAAGGGGCGAAGGTGCGAGGCGTTGCGGACCACATAAATCTTGATGATGTGCTGCGATTTGAGGGCTTCGAGGATCTCTGGAACAAGTTGAGGGCGGGCGTCACTGAGAATGGGAAAATATTGTGATGATTGATGTACTAGGTACTTCAAGAATTTCACGGCGAGCGATGTGTGGTCACTACGTTCAAGGGTGGCCTAAACACAGTTTGGGTAGTTGAGTTTAGATATGCGTAGACATGTTTAGTCGGCCACACAGATCCCGTTTAGACGACTACACACAGTGTCCGGGTAGCTGGGTGTAGCCGAAGCGTAGACAACTACGCAGAGTCTGTATATGTCAGTGTAGTGAGGGTAGGTACATCCACAGAGCTGCACAGACTAGAGTTTCTCTTGCCAGCTCAACATCCGCAGCGGTTGTTGTTACAGTATCTTAATCCTGTGGAGATGACTACACAGACCTACCACAACCTGCACTGACCTACACTGACATGCACTGACATACACTGACCTGCCCAGAGCTATACAGAGCTACACAGAGCCTGTCCAGCCACCTACACAGAGCGATCTGTAGAGGTTTGTGTAGGTACCTGAACCAAGCCTCTGTGCAGGGAGGGTCTGAACGCAGTGGGTGTTCGATAAAGTAGACAAGGTGGCTCCGGCATGAGAGCGAAAATTGGAGGATCTTCTATGGCTTAATTTGAAACATTCAGCGAGAAAGGACTCGAAGGAGCTCGGACCGAAGAAGCTGCTATAAGCTTGATATTGAGGGTTCAATTTAATTGGCCTCTCCACGTTGTACTTACGCGTTCCTGGGTGAGGGGACGACAGTTGTAAAACACCAACGGTGCATGTGGGACGAGCGCACGGCCGGCGGCGACGGCGACGCGAGGCAGGAGGACTGCGGAGGCACGTGCGTCAGTTCGAGTACACCAGACAAAACGGAGAGCAAAAGGAATTGGCAACGGCGACCGTAGGTCAGTGGATCAACGAAGAGATAGAAACGATGCACATTTTAGCGCAGGCGGACGGAGCGCATGCCATTGAGACTCCACTCACACTTGACGTCCAGAAGCCGAGCAAATGCGCGAGGCGTTGTTCTTGCATGGTAAGATGAGTTGAGCAGAGACAAGGTGGCATAGAACGCAAATGAACGGAAACCAGTGAGCTTGGACGCCATGTCCTCCAATAGCTGCTTGTTTCGAGTGCGGGCCGTTGCTTGCGCTGTGCGGCACAAAACCTGTCTTGGCTCGTCTGAAGTTTTCAGTCAGGTGCGATCGCCGGGTGGGTCTTGCTTGAGAATTGGTTGATGACGGAGACGATTCGAGCGGGCCTTGACCATTGACAAAATGCATCGAGTGCAGCTGAAGGCTTCAAGTTGGACGAGGCTTGATTCAGGCCAAGATTGGGACATTCGTCGTTCAGATCAGTTGCTGCTTCCCAAGACAAGGGTTGGGACCGAGTATCTCCGCATCCGAGGTTTTGATAGAGCACCCAGTTCGATATTGTATTCTTTTGCCAGCAGTGAGCTTGAGGTGAGGGGAAGGAAAGGAACGCCTGGCAATCAAAAAGAAAAGCCAAAGAGCGGCGCAATCGGACCGGCAGTTGTCCCGTCCTCTCTTGTGATGCTCTTCCTTCGAGTCGACTTTGGACTTTCCCTGCCTATCTCTGGAACTCTTTCTTCCATAGAGCACATAAACACGAAGTTCATTTCAATTGCACAAAAGTTCCCTTCGTGCCAGCGGTGCGATGCAACTAGGCTTGGACACGGATACCGGGTCTACCTGCGGGTTTGGGCCGCGGGTACTTGCGGGCACGGGTACGGGTTGCCAGTTCTCAACCCGCGCCCATTCCGCATACCCGACCCGTGAACCCGCGGGTTTGTACCGGTTTTGGTACATAGAATTTTTCTGCAGCTAACTAGCATTTGAGAAGAAATAAAATACCATGCTGACTTGAAATCTATGCAGTCTTTTTACACCCTCGTGATATCCACTCAAAAAGGTCTGAGTAAAAAGTTTCAAAACTTGAGACTTGTGAGTTCTTGCCTTCAGTGCTTGTTTGAAGCTTGGAAGTGACTTTTTCAGGCCACAAGACACGGTGTGCAGGTCAATAATTGCTGGTAGTGGGCTTTTCCTGAGCCACAGGTCTGTGCGGGTTGAAAACCCGGCCAAACCCGCGGGTTGCAGTCGACCCGCGGGTAAACCCGTACGGGTTTTGGACCCGACCCGTGCCGGGTACGGAAATGGCGGGTACGGGTACGGGTTGGGTGTCCACTGTCTAGTACCCGCGGGTTGACCCGTGTCCAACCCTAGATGCAACTGGACTCTTCTTATCGATTTCACTGCCAGGCATGCCTTTACTGTCGAGAATGTGGACGTATCCTGGCCAACACTTGCAAGCCAATGGTACCCACCGTTCACCCCATCAAATTGGAACTCGAAGCCTAGGGACTTGAAATCCAGTGGATATAACTCCGAGTCAAATGGGTATGCTGTTCGACTTGGGACAAGACCTCAGGGAGGAGAGGTAAAGGTTCAATTTTTTTCACCCATCGCTCAACATCAATCTGCGTGGTTGGAATCCACCCCATGCTGGGAGAAGTACAGATTTGAGCAAGTGAATAATTGGGGTTGAACAATTCAACACGTTCTTGAAACGTTCAACTGTGGTAAAAAAAAAATTGAAACAGCCCGCACCCACTCCCAACTCCGGGGCAGGCCTCAAGTCAAGGGAACTTCAAAGTCAAATGCTTTTCCATTCATCGGTACCGTAGGCTCATCTTCGTATCCCCCGCGCCATGAAACTTTTGGTTGATTTGTCCTTATACAAATTGAATGCATTGTGCGCAGGGCCATCAGGTGAAGAATTGACCATAGATTCAACACAGCTTGAAGGCATCGCAGTATTGTGAACTTCACTCAAAATCATGGCACAACTCCCCCCTCAGACCCAGACTCAGAAAGCCCGGGTAGCGGACGGCCCGCGCCCACATTGTACTATTATGTTGTCTCGTATTATAAGTATACCAGTGGGAACCCCGTTCGACTCGGGCCCAGGCTGTACCTCGACGTAAATTCACACCTGATTTTTTTTCTTTCGGTCTTTCAACACCCCATCCTCCGCCACCTCCCCTGGTTTTGGCCGCATCCCACCACGCCCCGCACGCCCCGCCCACTCCTCCCCTTCTCTTTCTTCACCCTCCCTCCCCCTCATCAGATTGGGCTCACGCCGCACAAGGCGCAAATCATACAATAAATTCCATCTTTCTTTCCCTACCTATAATATTACACTCCATCCGCCCATCCACCCAACGAATACAATACGAGACTAACTATGTACTTAACTAATTAAAACTAAAGCTAAGTACTTGATACGAGGATAAAGATTCAGAGAGGCCGATATAGCTTGATACTTGATACATAAAAGAGAGAATTTTTGGTGATACACAAGAGAAAAGAAATGTTGAGAAGTAGGGAAAAAGAACGTGGGCGGTCGTGACGAGCGAGCGGGGATGGATACAGTATTCTGATATTCCGAGACGAGAGCTTTGAGACACGGAGCAGACGCTGGGTGACGTGGCGGGCGAGACGCGGAGCAGAGAGACAAAGCGAGGACATCGCTTGCGCTTCCCGCCCACCTGCTCGCCCTCCCGCTCCCGCTCCCGCTCCCCTTCCCGCTCCCTCTCCCACTCTCCCTCCCTCTCCGCCCCCTCGTATACGGCGTCGGCGTCGCCCTCCCGCTCTTACGAATACAGCCCCAGGGCCAGAATGGGTGTCTGCGGCTCCTCCCCTCGTCATACGCGGGGGTAGCGCACCCAGCACCATCCCCACGTCAACGGACAGCGCGGGCGACGCATAGGGAGACCGCCACGGGTCAGGTGTCGGCAGCTCCTCCCCATCTTCCCCATCCCGGTCGTCCACGACCGTCATCTCCCCGTCCTCACCTTGCCCCTCCCCCTCATCATCGTCGTCATCGTCCGCGTGCATCTTCGTTGCCCTCATCCTCTCCCTCCCTCGCCTCGCCGTCCACGGAAACGAGTGGGGGAAGGGGGACGCGTACACACACCCATCTCCACAACGGACGAGGACGAGTGGGAGGCGGAAGCGGATGCAGAGGCGGAGGAGAGGAAGAAGGGAATCAGCCCCCTCACGGGATCCACCTCTTCCCCCTCGACGACGACCTCGGTTTCCCTCCGGAAGTCGGCGACGTGTGCACGACGGATACGGGCGGGGACGACGCCGACATTGCCAATCCCAGGCAATTTGGGCGGCATGGGAAGGGGAGGGTACGCCGGGACGGGTGTGGGCGTGGCTGCAGATCGGTGCAGCGAGACCGGGAACGCCACAGCGCGCATGGAGTGCGTGGAAGGGGTGTGCGAAGGTCGCCGCACGCAGATGGTCTCGTCCTTCCCGAAGGACGCGAGGTGCACACTGGGGAGGACAGCGAGCACCTCGGGGGCAGGGGGCTGTTGCTACTGTGCCGGCGAGCAGTACGGACCCCGGGGTGGGTAAGAGTGGGGGCGCATGCGACGGGAGCGGGGGCGCGGACAGGCATCCGCGGGTGCAGATAGGGCGAGCGCGCGGCCGGCGGGGGTGGCGAGGCAGGGCGGGAGGACTGCGGAGGCACGGTGCGTCAGCACGAGTCGACGAGGCGAAATGGGGTGCAAAGAGAATTGGCGATGGCAACCGCGGCCATAGGAGAATCACCGAAGAGATAGAATGACAATGACGCCCATTGTAGCGCCGGGGGACGGACCGCATCGTGTCGACGCCACTCTACTCGAACACTCGAACTTGGCTTGTTCCGAGTCCTGAGGTGTGCATCAGTACACAAGAAAGAATATTGAATAATGGGTGGCAAGACGCACCTCGGTGCTCGCTCTCGAGCTCGAGCACGCGCTGCTTGCGCTGTGCGGTGCGCAAAAGAGCGTGGGCTCGGCGGTGGGGCGGCGCATGGAGTCATGATTCCTTTCATTCTTTGTCTATCCAAGTTGTTCTACCTGTCGCAGTCGCTGGTTGGGCTTCCACATCTTCTTTGCATTTCTTCGGATCGGATGAGAAGTAGATTGTAATATTCTTTTGTGAGAAGCAAGTGAGCGAGCAAAGCAAAGCGGTAAATCGGCAAGTGCCAAGCAAAGCCAAAGAGCGGGCCACTCGGACCGGTGGTTTGTCCTCAACTCTGATCCTTGAAGTTGAGTCGACTCTCCTTGCCCCATTTCTGGAACTCTTTCTGCTCTAGAGGTGATTCATAGGATAATCATTCCAATTGCGCAAAACCTACCCCCGTGCTAGCGGTGCGATACAACCGGTGACGATTCTACTTAAGTAGTACTCACTGAGCAGCAAGCGCCTTCACTGCCGGGATGTAGACGCCTCAGCAGAAATGTCGGGTAGCCAACAAGAGAACGATACCTAGCTGCTGGTTAAACTCGACCTATTTTCTAGTAATCAGGACGGAAAGTACGTGATCATAAATAACTGCGAGTGCCCGCCAACCGCATAGAGTTTTATCTCCGCTTCCCTGCAGGAACTGACCTGAACTGACAAGTTGCACCATCATCACTGTTATGTGGCGCTTACTGAATGAATTTTCACGTCGTGCCGAATGTTGCATCGCCGGCTGATTCCTACACCTCAAGTTCCACACTCTATTCATGTTGCGGGTCGCGCCCCGTGAACATACGCAATTGAGTTTAATTTGGACTTCTCCTTGCCCCGACGGACATGACCTACGCAGCCCAAACAGGAAACATGGTTTAGTTCAAGTTGTCGTTTCAAAATGTCAGGATGAATGCTTATGCTCCGAATACTGTAGCTCTAGGTGTTATTGTGCTCATTGACAATGCTTGGCAGCCTGTTTTTGAGAAAAATACACATTAAATACGAGGTCTCCTGGGGGCTCCGGTATTTAATGTATTATACCTGTATAATACAGCTCTGTATAATACGATCATTACATACAGCCTTTCTGACCCGGCACTACTCCCGTACCTGTAGCCGCCCGTTTCAACAGTATCTTAACTTCCAGCTGGGTTTAGAACTCTTGGCAGTGTTTTCAATGTTCAAACTTCGTCTTCTACCAGGATCGATGACGCCAATGGACCCCCAGAAGGATCCAGTACAGTGTTAGCCGAAAAAAAACCGTCCTGAGCTGCCGTATATTCTGCCAAGATATGGCGAAACAGCAAGGGCGTCTGCGTTTTTACGGCACGTCGCCCCATAATAGGGCTCCAACCATTTAATTTCCGTTTGAAGTTTTGGGCAAATCAAACGGAAACGGTTGTCAAACCGTTTTAAAACCGTTTGAAACCGGTTTCAAATGGTATTTTTGGTGGGGAAAAGGCGCGATTCACTATATTAAAACAAACAAACTAGCTAACTCCTATCACAGTCCAATGATGCGCGTTTTAGAAGCCCTGCCTTGAGCCACATTTTGGTTAGCATCGCTTCCATGATTGTCATGGCCTTGAAAGAGCTGCGGGTGTCGTGGCAGAGGTGGCGCGATTGGGAGAACAAGCGCTCAACGGAGACACTCGTACCGGGAATAGCTAAAAGTCCCGTACCATTTTCGAAACAATGGGGAAGTCTTGCTCGTGTGCCTATAGGATAGATCAGGAATTCGGCAATGACAATATCCGACAATCCTTCGCAAAAGTCCCACAGATTACGTGGTAAAACCGTTTGAACCATTTGTTTGCTAACCATTTACCGTTTGACCCGGCCAGCAAATCAAACAAAAATAAAAACAGTTTCGAACGTTTGAAACCGGTTTCAAACGGAAATGGTTGGAACCTTACCCCCATAATTTCACGGCACGGTTTGACCTCGCTAAGCTGCCTGGATGATGCCAAGCCTGCTCCGCCAAAGAGAGGTTTCATAATGTATCACGCAGATAGCAAGGGTACTGTACCATTTAATTCAATTCGTACGCCTTGTGACCTGTGACCAAAATTTACGAAATTCAGAATTCGTACTTTGTCTGAGGGAGCGTGACCGGATTTTTTTTTTCGTAAATCGGCCGCAAAGTGTGCAGGATGCGACGGAGATAAATCTGCTAACCCGTACTCGTAGAACTATTGTAGACAGTTTAAGATAGCTACTGTCAGAATTGGCAGCTCGTGGCGTCGTTACTGTTGCGGCGCGTGCGGAGGCGAAAAATTCAATTTTTGAGCCATTTTACGGTGATTTAGTGACTCGTTTTCAGAATTCGTACATGGCTGGGTGACCTGTGACCCGTACGAAAAATTTCGTAAATTTTGAGGTCTGTGACCTGTGACCTACGAATTGAATTAAATTGGTACAGTACTCTCTCGTCCTTCTTCCTTTCTCTTGAGACCCGATCCATTAGAGCATAGAGATGCCTGCAAGCAACGTCTTACAAGCTGTTCTGAGTCCCGAAGACCCCCTCTTCGGGCTTATTTACTATGTTTTGGGCGGATGGGTATGCACTCTCGCTTCTCGCTTCTCGCCCCCGCCTAATTCCTCGCTCAGTTAATTGGCTCGAGTCTTGTCCTTTTACTCGAGGGGATCCTCATATCCCAGGTGGGTTCCCGTTTATCTCTTGTGCTACTCCCGAACCCGGTTTCACGGTTTGCGTCGCAGGTCTACAACTACTATTCACGGTATTCAGAAGATTCCATCGCCCTAAAATGTGCGGTCATCGTCCTGTTTCTTCTCACAATCCTAAAGTCGATTCAATCCTTGCAAGTCTCGTCTGGAGTCGCAACGTGGATTTTTTAAACTGACGGCCATGTACAGTGCAATAACCTGGATCAATATTGTCTTGTACATATGCGACCCCGCCGGTACAGTTGCTCTAAACAGAGAGTGGTACCAAGTCGTCAATATTCCCTTAGTACGTTCTTATTCTCCATCGGCAGCCAATACTCTTATCGGTCTTTATTCGCAGGGTGCTGTGATCGCAGCATAGTTCAAGTTATTATTGTTACCGACTGTAAGTGCGTATCACTGGGCTCTTGTCTCAATATTCATAACACAAGTCCTTCTTCGTGTGCTCGATAGACGGAAATTGAGCGGGAAGTGGTGGTATGTTACACCCACTTGTGACCGTCATGCTATTGGGCCTGCTGTCGGCAATCATCACTGTACGTAATCAGGCAATTTCAAGGGCTGCTCCAGTTAGTATGCTGCTCAAATGCTGCTCCTATCTACCAGGCATCTGTCCTTGCAAAAAGTGGGAAATCCAGTCATTGGTGTATGTTGGACTTCACGTTGGCCAAACAGTGCTGTGCTGATATTTACTCACCGTCACGTGCATGTCTCGTGTACATTCGGTTCGTCAGCGTGCTCCAACCGCGTTCAACAGTACGGCTGACTAAATCCATAGCTACAGATGTCCTAATCACCGGCGCATCGACATTTTTTCTTGGTCAAGGCCCGTCAAGAAGTTTTGTCCCACACAAGAAAGCTCATCAACAACCTCATTAAGGTATCGTGCCAGACTGCGTTGCCAGCTACGACTGCGTTGCGTCGTTTTCTTCAACTTCACTATCGGTCGCTCGGCGGCAGCGTTAATTTCCCTGTCAGAGCGCTTATCGAACTGATCTGTTCGCGAATTGGGGGCCCGGCACTCAAGCCACAGGCAACTAATTCGATCATTCTTGTCTTGTTGGACATAGTGCCCATCATCTATGCGTGCGTCTCTGCTTGTTATACGACCTAGATTTCCTGAGCGGTGTGATCAGGAATTGCATGCTTTACATCCTCAACAGCCGTTGCTCGCGCGGGACGCCGACGCTTCCACTGCGCTGAGTAACAGCGACTCCCGATCGAACACTCCCGGAGGCACTCTCAGCAGGATTCAGTGGCGTCCCGGCACACCGCTGGAGCTCTCTTCACTTGGCGGGGTTCAGGTACCAGTGGTGAGATAGGTGAGAATTGTCCTATTAAGTCAACCCCTAACCTGAAGTGACTCTAGTGTGTGTGGCCCTGCAAAGCAAGACCTTTTCAAGATATTAGTGGACCAGCCACTGGATAATCCGTTCCACTTGGTTTTTTTGTAAATTGGGGATATGTTGCTCCTCATCTACCCCACGGACCAAGTTCCTACTCTGGTAACTCTATCCTACTTCTGGAAAAATCCGACAGACGAGCCATATGTAGTTGGTTTATAGCTGGAGCAGTGTTGTCGTTTACCCCCTATTATATAGCACACTGTAGCTCGGACCCAAAGATATATAACTTAGCGCACTGTCACTGTGTTCCCACCCCTGTAGACACACGTGTGTCGACCTTATCTGATATGTGTCAACATATGGCGATCTTCGGCCATGTTCGGCTACCTCCATCTATGCCATTATCTACGCCGCCCTTTGGCAACCTTATCTGATGTGTGGCTAGGTCCAGTCTACATGGGTAGATGCACCGCATCGACCCGTTCGGCTACCTAAGTCTACCTGTGTCTACGCTATAGACACGCGTAGAACACTCCCCGCTCAACTCCGGACTTTAATATCATGTACAGAGCCGTCATCCTCAGTCATGTAAGCTGGAGGAAGACTCAACCGACCTCACCGACCCACATCAGACAATTGACAGGCATCAAATGGATCAGAACCGGCATGAAAAAAATTCACATGTTTGGAAGTTTTCTTCTTCAACATCTATTCAGCCCATTCTGGGTTTAGGGTATGTTCACTTGTGTATCTTTTACTTGACTGACCTAGGTAAATGCACATCTGTCTACCTATGTCTATGTGAGTCTACATAGGTCTATGTTAGTCTATGTTGGTGCACCTAGATAGACCTCATGTAGACCAACATGGACATATGCAAGACCAACTATGTCTACATGATGTAGATACAGGTAGACAAGGGGTCTGTCTACTCTCGTCTACAAGGGTAGACAGACCCTCAGTCTACATGGGGTGGGAACACAGTGTGTACCTTGGTCCCAAAGATATATAGTGTTCTGTAGATGGTTATAGCCGCGAACCATAGGTACATATTTTCATAGCTTCATAGACCCGTAACCTACATACTGGTATATAGCAATACATATTTCCTCAGCTCCTGAAAATTGTGCAGAAAAATAAATATTACTGGATGGTTTTAACTACTGCTCAGCATCAGAGGTGTTCTCTGTGGTCGCTCCCTCATACTCCTTGAGGACAGCATTGAGGACTTGTTGCTGATGGTGGAAATGCTCACTGCATCAAGTGGTGCGCACCGGAATGGAAACTGAAGGATGAATGAGATGATGGACTTAAATGAAATAATAGGAAAATGCACCACCCGACAGTGTGCATACACTTCAAGATTTCGCCCTCAGTACTTCAGGCATTGTTTTCAGTATATGGACGCATACAAGTGTGTTGCTTTCCTTTTTGCTGGGGGTCTGACTCATGTTTTATCAAGAACTGGGTTAAATATTTGTCAAGCGGCATATACAGTGAAGAAATACCCATCCTGCCAATGTATTCTCGCTTCTATAAAGAAGGATGCAGAGGTAATCAGGGGTGGCAACACCCAAATAGTATGTTTTTGGTGTGTTTAGGGGCAAAATAAGCATGATTATGTCAGATCAGTCACTTTTTTGGCAGCGGAGAAATAAAAAATTGTCCCTGTCCTTAACTGTTTACAATTCTAATAGATGCATCCAATTACTATCGTTTTTTCACATTTCCGAGTCAGAGTAAAGTTTAGCAAAGGGGCTGAATCATTTTGAAAGTTTGCGAATATTGATGCTAATTGGGTGACCTGGAAGTGATGACGCAAACTGTAGTTTTCATGCTGGATCCAGGTTACAGACTGCTCAGGCTGCTGGAATGCAGCACCTATGAGGTCAAGCTGTGATTTGCCCTTTCCTGCCTGCAGTGGCAGCTGTTTAACGGGAACAAGCACATACTCACCTACCTCCAACGTATTTGCCACACTCTCACCAATGAGGACTGGCTCGATGCTGCCTGAAGTGTGTGCAATTCAGAACGCAACACCCTACACAGGAGATGTACCACCTCCTGTTGCAGCCAGGACTATGCCCTGTGAACCATGATGATTGATGCCCTTGGCCGGAGCCAGTATGGAGCGCCCGGTAATGGACCTCTCCAAAAAATATTCCTCCTGGGTGGTTGGGTAACTTCCGGAAGGATTGAGGCAGAGGAAGGGGAGGTGGAGACAGCCCAGATGCTGACAGCCCTGGAGGCAGAGACATGGAATCCAGGAGGTGGAGCAGGGGCCAGAGGAGGAGGAGATAGAGGTGGAAAAGGGGGGACTAGCTGCTCTGGGGAACGACCCTGTGGAGCACTGCACAGTGGCAGCTGAACAACGAGGCTTAATATATATGTAGTGCTGTCGTGGGATGGAAAAGGTTGTTTGGCCTCGCTGTGCCTCTGCGCACCCAAAGATGATTGGTCTCCTCAGCAAGAGGCACCCAGTCTCCTGCCATATATGCATCCTGAAATGCCTCATGATGTTCCCTGCCCCCTGGAAACACCTGCAACCCGCATGGCACCTCTGGAAACATGGGAAGTTGTCAAGGAGGTATAAAAGGGAGCACATTTAGGAGGAGTATTCAGTACCTTCCAGCCTGCAGAAGTAGCTTCCGGGGCATCCTCCCGACTTACTGTACAAGTTTCACTCAATCTAAAGGGGTACTCCCAGCCTTCCCCGCCCTCGTACCTCTCGTGCACCCCTCCTATTTGCCCCACGGCCGGAGACAGGCCACATCTCTTACATTCACTCATTCATTGGTGTCTCATTTCCCACACCTCCATCAGCAGTCCCTTCTCAACCAGACCCGGTGCCAACATATCCAGGCTTCCTCAATTAGGATCACCGTTTTCACGAGCACTGCTCTGTAGAAGACAGGCCCAGAGAGAGCCATCACATTGGAATCACTGTCCATACCCAATGAGACCGATTGTCTTGCCATCGACCAAGCAATGTCGGTGTCATCGTCCTGTACGACACTCATCGCATCTCCAGCGCTGGTTCTAAGGGAAGAGTGCACCAATGAAAGCAGACAGGGGAAACCATTTAGGGTTCCAGTACACTCGTACAGGGGACCAGGTTTAGTAATTCATATTTTCTACATTGTTTTCGCTGACAAACAGGTCCGCCACACTCGTCCACGCCTAGGAGACGAACGGTCTTCACGAATCACTGTTCACACCACACACATACACACACACCACTGCTCACACAAAGCTGATTTGCGCACCGACCTTCCTCCCTATCATTTGACTATACTTTCCCCTCTGGAGGACAAATGCAGTTGAATTCGAATCACATACCTTTTGATACCAAAAACTGCGGTCCTTATCACAACAGGAGTCTATTCATGTCACTGCCAAGGATGTGGCCGTATCCGGACTAACACTTGCCAAGCCAATAATACCCAGTCATCTACCTGATCAATTTTCTACAATCCACGATAATCTAGGATATCAGTTGTTGCCCTTCTTCTGACCTGGTCACCCCACCAAATTGGAAATTGGAACTTGAGTCTAGGTATCTGAGATCCAGCAGATACAGCCTTCTCGACTACGATTACCAGAATACCTCGCCATTATCCCAACTTTTTGGTGACTAGACTCGCATCAAACAGTTTGCATGACATCCGAGTTCATTCTGTGTTGCAGCGATATTTACATGTCTGGGGAACTGTACTCTTTGTTCTTCCTCATTTTCCAACTTCTTCATCTCGTAACTCCAGACAGCCAAGGAGCACCATCTGATCTCCACAACAGAATGCTTGAGGCTGCCTCCGGTCATTTCTTGTCTGCAACTATTTTTCGCCTCTCTAGCACCGGGCTTCAGGAGCCTGGGGTTAGCACAATGATCTAGTGAGTCATCGCACACTGCCTCTTTTTTACCAAGTTAACACGATCCGAGTCAAGTCGTGGCATCTCAAGTACTTCAGTTCATCAGACAAGATTCTACGTCCCAGGCGGGCAGGTAGCTCAAGGATTGAAAAAGAACACTACACTCTCTGATCGAAGGCCCTTCCTTCTTTGGTTTTACTCTTTCCTTTTTAAACTTGCATTCAATACTACCATCCATGACTTCTGCTGTCGAGCAGAACTCGAAATTAAACCTGGCATGCTCCTATCCGTTCGTCCGCTTCTTTTGTTTCTTTCTTATTCAACTCCCACTCACCTCAGATTTCAAGAATATTTCCAACACGTCTGTCTGGCTTGCATGAGCTCGTCCAGAGTTCGTGGTTCGTGCTCTCTGCCTGGAAAGTTGTGAACTTGCCTCCCATACTTTATTACTTGTCTGGTGCCTTTGACACTTCCACACATGCAAACCCAGGATGAATCTCTACAAAGAGGAGAGTACCTCGCAACTTTGGCCATTCCGGCTTCGCAGGGACAAGGATCCACCAGAAAAATCAAAACATTCTGATCTCGGGACCTGTACCCTGCACAGCAAGATGAATGTCAACCACATGTACAGCTATCCAATAATAGTGTCGGAAAAACCCCGAAATGATTGCATAGCCTTGCAATTGATTACGGGATTTGGCGGATTTAAAACCGGTTGCAATCCACCCCAGGGTGGATTGCAACTGCTCTCAAGTCAACGTCTTCCTCGGCTCCTGATAAACAATGGAAAATAAGACATTTAGCTTCTAGATGTGTTGTAGTATCCAGCAATATCCAAAACAACGAAAATCTTGAGTCAAACTGGAGAGATTGGGGAGGAAAGCCGAAGTCACAGGTTAGCTGAGCAAGGTACATAACTCAGGTGGAGTCCTTCCAACATTCTGACACTTGGGTACACTGATATCTTCATATACCTTGGTCCTTGAATCCTAGTCCATACATACATATAGTGAGTGATATCGTACTTTGCATAGTTTGTCAAATGTCAAATGAAGTGGGTTGAATGACCTTACTACAGCGGGTAGTAAGAGGATTAGTGTTTTGGCTCCCCCAGTCTTTGCTGGTTGAACGGATTGGAACGGATTGGCAAGTCCGTAATCAATTGTAACGCTAGATAGGATTGCAACTGATTATACTCCTAGCTCGTGCATTGCAATCCACAAAATCAATATGGGATTGCAACGGAATGTATTAGCTTGGGGGGCTATATAATCAATTCGAGATTTTTCCGACAAGCACACGAAGAGAGCTGTGCGAGAACAAACTGCTGTATGGAGGCTGTGTCCCTCAACTGTTTTCTTTCCTCTCAATACCACACTCCGCACCCCATTCCTTCTCTATCCCGGCAATGACCTCAAGCCAAGCACTCATCCCTTGGGAACCTGTTTCAAATAATGGAGTGGTAGCGATACAAGAGAACTCACGCCCAGAGGGAAAGAAATGGGCACTGATTTTGAATGCTTTTCTCTCCCCGTCACCAGGTCCCACCTTGGATCAGGTGTACACAACCCCGTTCGACTCAGATCCAGACTGTACCCATTCACACCTCATTTTTTTTGTTTCCATCCTTCAACACCCCGTTCTCCCCCGACTCGCCTCGGCCAAACCCACCGCACAACTAGAAAACGCCCCGACCGATCCCTGTTCAACCTCTTCCTCCTTCTCCTCTCCAGTTTCTCTTCATTGCTAATTCCTTTCACCCTCCAATCTCACACACACACAACGCACAAATCAGTACAATAAATACTAGTTTTATTCCATCCAACAAGTACAATACGAGACTATGTACTTGTTGGAATTTGATGTATAAGCAACTCGGCTGTCGCAAAAGGGCCTTTTGGGTTATAAGGGGTTAGCGAGGGTTACAGGCTTATAGCCGCCTTATAGATAGGTTACAACCGAGTATACACAACTTATAACCAAAGTATAAGGACTTATAAGGGGATATAACCTTCTGAGCTCCGAAGCCATGCTACACCTTACCAAACACGACTGAGGTGGCTTTTTGGGCATGATTCCACGACGACTAACAGCTTACTTGTATCCATATCTCACTGAATTTATTCACATATATCTTGAGAGCCACGAATGCAATATAATTTCAAAGATTGACATGCGAGAACTACTTGTACACTCAATGAGACGTTTCCGCGCCTCCGTTTTCTCAACCAGCTCCTCAAATTCATTCAGTGCA
This sequence comes from Mycena olivaceomarginata, assembly GCA_029378375.1. Classification (NCBI taxonomy): domain Eukaryota; kingdom Fungi; phylum Basidiomycota; class Agaricomycetes; order Agaricales; family Mycenaceae; genus Mycena; species Mycena olivaceomarginata. Next base: position 195,961 of record JARKIC010000461.1, on the reverse strand, counting down.
TTTTTTAAACGAGTCGGTCCTATCCCAACGTCCCCGGTTGCAGCATCGTCCAAAAACTCGGTGCAAACAAGAGGAGAGTCACTAGTGTACCGATCGGGAGGGCTACTGGACACATTTATCCGCCATGGATGAACCATAGGAACAGTGGAATGGAAAGCATGAAATACGGAACTTCAGCAACTAGAATAATTCAGGATAGACGATGACACACCGTTTATTGCACTATGAATCTGCGCAATCCTTCTCAAGACGACTCAGGCGCGCCTCCTCGGTGTCCACCCCAAAGTACGGTTCAACTGCAGTAAATTGAGGGCCCTCTTGGGCATTTGAACAGTTGGAAAGGCATATGCGCTCGACAGCGCACTCGACGGCGCCAAGAGGACGCTGTGCTTCAAGTACTTAACTCAACTTGAAGGTGTCCGGCTGGTGCGGGGTTTGCGAGCTCATGATCGAGCTGTTTCTCTCTCAGGCTCGGAATCGAAGCCGTGTGTGGTATTCAAATTGAGCCATCGTGTTGCGGGCATAGTACAGCGGCGAGGAGTCGGAGGAGAGCGCCAGGAGGGCAAAAGGCAGGATGTGGAGCAAAGTGACGTCATGCTGCCGCAATAGATATAAGTCACTGGAGCTGTGACTCTGTGACTCCACCTCTTTGCTTTCAACCACCACCACCCGCCCACCACACCACCCTCTCCTTCTCTCCTCAGTCTCTCGTCTGCCATATCCCTAGGAGCGTCGGTGCATCACTAGTTCCATCCTATTCACAGCCGCCTGATCTTGAAGTATCAGCATGCCCGCTTTCGTGCGCGCTCCTCACCGCTCTTTAGGTGAGTTTCCATACCCATCCAGTTGTTGATTGACTGTACCCCTCGTCAACCAGCTGTCAACCATTTCCTGGGCCACCGTCTTGTCTCAAACCGCTGGTGCGTTGCAAGGTTCCCTCTTTCCAAACATCTGGCTGACTTTTGTACTATATAGATCGGCCTGCTCCGTAGTTCAGGTGAGCCTCCCTGTCCCTATTTTCCCCCTGTACACTCACGACGCTGGCCTTGCATCCTGAACCGCTTATCCCGCTCTGCGTCGCTGACGGTACGTCGCTGTCAATCTTGGACGACATCTGATTTCTGCCCAGCTGAAGTTTTAGCGCAAGTGGTACATGACCTGTGTTGTAGTTAGATTGTGAATAAATATGTTTTTCATTCGTTTTGGCGAGACGATCCAATTAGGGTGAGGGAGGAGCTGTATCGGCTTTTCTGGGAGCCAAATGTAAGGGGCTATAAGGTGTTATAACCTCTGTAACACCTTATAGCTGTTATAAGTTCCGTAAGCACTTATAAGTCAGGATAGCGCCATAATCAAATGTATAGGCCCCCCCAAAAACCTTACAGGCTTATACCGGCTTATACCGGCCTATACCGACTTATCTCCCAAAAAGGACTTTTGCGACAGCTATGCTGGATCTTTCTAGTACTTTCCATATGTAGAATTAGTAATATTCAGTAGATACACGGAGAACCTTCTAGATACATATTCTGTAGTATATAAGCCCACTGTAAAATCCTGCTAGAGCATCTGATTGCTCTAAAGCAGCCTTCCAACCAACAGTGCTATTGCAATCTTACACTACCTCTTCTATCTAATCCGCCCTCCTCGCTATTATTACAACAGTACTCAACTAACCAACTACTGATACGAGGATATGAGGAAGAGGTGGTAGCGACACGTAAAAGAGAGAGATTTTTAGTAGAAAAGAGACAAGAAGGGAAGGATCGTAAGGAGTCGTGACGAGCGAGCGAGCGTGTGGGGATGGATACAGTGTTTCGAGATAGAGACAGAGACAGACAGACGAGGGAATCGGGAGGGCATACGGGGCGTCGTGACGTGGCGGGCGAAGTCACCGCTTCCGTTTTCCGCCCATCTCTCGAATACGGTGTCGGCGTTGCCTCCCTCGAATACAGCCCCGGGACAGGTGTCTGCGGCTCCTCCCCTTCCCCTTGCTCTTATAGTACGTGGGCGGAGCGCCGACGTGGACGTGACACTAAGCGCTGGCGGCGCACGAGGCACACGCAGCTTGGAGCGCCAGGGTATGGGCGTCGGCAGCTCTTCGTCCCCCTCCCCCCTCCCACTCTCGGTCGTCCACGACCGTCATTTCCCCGTCCCCCTCCCCCTCCGAGTCGTCTTCGTCGTCCACGTCCACCCACGCGTCTTCGTCCTCCTCCTCCGGCGCGTCCCCGTCCACGGAAACGAGCGGTGGCAAAGGCACCCGGATCGGAGACGGCGTCTGCGTTATCGATGCAGCGGAGTGCGAGGAGGCGGAGGAGAGCGAGAGCGAGAACGAGAACAATCCCTTCAAAGGACTCCTTCTCTTTCCCCTCGACCTCGGCTTCCCACGAGCCGTCGGCGACGTGCGCACCGAGACAGGTGCAGGCGGAGATGACACGCTCCGGACGATGGGCGGCATCCCAGGCGGCATCTGCGGTGAGAGCATCGAGGTGTAGGTCGGCGTCGGCGTCGGCGCGGGCGCGTACCGGTGCGGTGCTACCGGGAAGGCGACGGCATGCGTAGGGTGTATGGAAGGCGAGGTAGAGGAAGGGTACGACGGCCGGCGCACACAAATTGTATCATCCTTCCTGAAGGACGCGAGGTGCGCGGTTGTCAGGAACGCCTCGGGTGCGGGTGCGGGGGCTGTTGTTGCCGCGCCGGCGAGGAATATGGGTGCAGGTGCGGGTGCGCGGGCGCGGGGTAGGAGTAGGAGTGGTGCGCGTGCGGCGGGAGCGGGGAGCGCGGGCAGGCGGATTGGGTCCTGCGTGTGGAGCTGCGTTGGATGGAGGTAGGGTGAGCGCGACGGAGGCGGCGAGGCGGGGCAGGAAGATTGCGGAGCGCGTCAGCTCGAGCAGACAGACACGAAACAGGGTGCAAGAAGAATTGGGGATCACAATCGCCGCCATAGGAGGATGGCCGAAGAAATAGAATGACGAGGACGCACATTGTAGCGGCAGCGCATGGAGCGCTTCCATCGAGGTCGCTCCACTCGAAGTTTACAGCCAAGCGTCGATGTCCGACTACCACTGCAGCATTCCTGTGCGCACACCAGCCAGTAGCAGGTACAAATCGCGCGAAGGACTTCACGCTTCCATTCCAGCTGCGAAATGGATTCCCCTTCATTCCCAAAGAAAATATGTGCGCTCACAATAAATGCATCATAATGCTTTTACATCGTCGCCCGCAGCAATTGTGGGCGCACATGGGTCCCAGCCCGATCCTGCGCTTCTGCTTCCTCCATCGTTCTGCCAGATGGCTAGAGCTTGAAGTTGATGACATCCAGAAAGTTCTGATTTCTTCGCAAGTTGAAAAAGCGGTCCGTTTTAGTACAGGATAGGAAGCAGGAAAAACGGAAGCCGAAAATCGCGAGGTTGTGATAAGAAACAAGTTGGCATGTGACGGTGCAATCGCAATCAACGGCTCATGATCCGCCCCACGCTTCTCTTGACAACCACGACCACGCTCGTCTTCCGACGTCGAGCTCAGAGCAGCGATCCTCCGGCAAATCTGCTCTACTCTGAAGTTTTGTCTGGCTCCTCCCCCTTACATCATGAATGGCACCGCTGTACCGATCCCCCTGGGCAGCGCTCTCGCGAAGTGTGAACTGGAATCAATTCAATTTCCTCCGCAGACCCTTGCCTCACCTTATCCATCCTCTGAATCGACATGGCTCGACGCTCAGGCGTTTAAATGACTCTGTGCGTGCGCTCTCCTTTGTTAACCGTTTTAACATTGTGAACTGCAGCTCCACGTCATGGACAAGACTTCCACCCAGTCAAGTGAGTACCACGTTCCTTGGATTGTTCGGAAGGGACACACCGGAGTTTGGCCCGAATAAATCGCGGCCACTATTTGGCCAATACACTCTGTATTGGCCAAATATTGTTCAAATATGGGTCAGGAATATTGGCTGTCCAGTATTTAATTAATACACATGTATTGGCCAGATATTGGCTGCCCATTTTTCTGGACTGACTTAAACTTCATATCACACCGCAATTAGTAATATTTCCTATAGGTTGGAAAGGGTAACGGAAAATATCAGTTTCAAAGTGGTAGGAAAGGTGGAAGGATATTACCTATTTTCTAATCTCGAAAAGGCAAGCGGAAAGGACCATTTTCCGACATCATTTCACAACCACCGGAAACAATAAGATTCATCTTATTGTGAAAGGTGAGCTGAAAGTAAATCTTTCCGCTCGTTTATCACATAAGCTGAATCTTATTGTTTCTGCGTGAGCGGAAAGCCGTGCCGAAACTGGCCTTTTCAGGCCGATATTCGGCCGAGCTAAAACAATAACAATCCGCTGGTGCAGAAAAGTCTGCGGAAACAGCCAGTTTCAGCATGACCCCGGGGTCGACCCGCAGGTTAATCCACGGGTTGACCCGTTAACCTTGACCCGCTAACCCTGGGGTCGACCCTCGAAGATACGAAAGAAAAAAAAAATTCATTCGGTGCTCAAGACAGATGTAGAAATACGCCTTGCTACGTAGGAAGTAATATCAAATGCGAGGAGTAAATAGTAGAGAATGGAGCATGTAAGCTATGGTGAATGGCGCGCACTCTTAATACTAAGGCACGGAAACACACCCCACCGGCCCACTTGTTCCCCCCCGAATGCTCCTTGTCGTCATGGTCCCCTTCTTTCGGCTCCCCGAGCTCCGTGTTTTTGGGCTCGAATTTCGCGTCCTGGATCTTCTTCTTTGCCGCCTCCCGTGCCGCCGCGAGGCCCAGGTGCGGAGCATGACTCGCCAGTCTTTGGGCGACTAAGCAAACAGGAAGATGGCGGCCGACATTGATACACGTACCCATGATGCGCGAGGATGGCCGCCAGTTGCTCGATGGTCTCGGGCTTGTACACATCAAAGTCAAAGACGTTCCACAGTGCATCACCGAGGGAGTCGCCGGGGTACGCCTGCAGGTGCTTCACCAGATTGATCAGCTCTACGTGCATGTCAGTACCACAGATCCCAATGAGAGAGCGCGACATACCTCGGAGAGAATACGGGTAGTTGAGTGTCCCGGCGTCGTACCCCTTGCGCAGGTCGTGGAAGGCGCCGACAAGGCGCAGGATGAGGTCCTTGTTGATCTCCGGTGCCAACTGAGCGAGCAGTGTGCGCTCCGACTCCTGGTCCGGGTTCGTCACCGAGTGTGCACTAAAGGTCTCCCCGAGAACCTGCAGGAAGTGGTTCCCCAGGAACGCTGCCCAGCCAAGCAAAATCAGCACAGCACCAACGGGCAAGCAGAGAGCGCACGGTATCCAGGACGATTCGCGAGTAGCACAAGCCGGAAGTTCGGGTGCATGGCGATGTCGGACGGGCGCTCCTTCGTGGCTACGAACACGGTCACCCGTCGGAAAGGCTGAGCTCGCTCTGCCCCGCGAGGCTGCAGAAGATCGCGACAACGTGCTCGGGTGCCTTGTCAGCCTCGGCCATCCGGCGCGCCACACGCACGAGCGACCGCGTCCCGAGCTTGCGGTTCTTCTGCATGCTGTCCTCGGACATACTCGCCCGGTAGCGCTCCGTGAATGCAAGCATCCGCTTCACAGCGCGTGGGGCGCATCCAGTGGCAAGAAGTATTGCTTCTTCCTCCACGCGCCCCATACGCTGCGCGGGCACTGGGAAGAACATGTTCGCGTGCTCGGCGGAGAGCCAGTCCTTGAGCAGGAGGGATTTGGACGCGGTTGCGATGAGGTGGAAGGAGGGGTGCGCGAGGGAGAGAGTGCTCGCGCCGGAGTCGATCTGCGAAACGAGAACGAGGGGCATCAGTGTCGGTGTGGGTGAGGAGAGGTGAAGGGAAAACAGAAGAGGAAGGGGACAGACCGTGGGAGTAGCCTCGCCGACGATACGCTTCCCGGCCCACAGCTCCGTCTCACGATCCTGCACCAACCGCGCGAGCGCACCCGCCGTCAGGCCGATAACGTCCAGTCCCGAGAGGTGCATGAGCTTCCCACCCACGCCGCCTCGACGATCGCGCTACACCACAAATTGAAACAAGTCAGCACTTGCTTGCCTCAAGTAGGATAACTGCGAAGGCGCGTGCGTACCTAGGCTCCCACGCAGTCGCCCCGCCATCTAGAATGCGGCGGCGCATGAACAGTTCCCGCCCGCCGAGTTCCTTGTACATGTGCACCGCTTCCGCGTTGCTCCCAGTGTACCCAAGAATCTCCCCGAACACACGCACGAGCGTGCTGGTGCTGCTGCTGGCAGTCGCAGGCACAGCAGGCGGCACAAGCGACACGTCCCAGCCCAGAGCGTGTGCCTGGACCAGCGCCGTGAGCAGACCGATGAAGCGCGGCGAGGGGGTGAATGGCGGCGAAGAGTATACTGATGTCTGCGCTGAAGGAGAGGAGGATGAGGAGAAAGGAAACGGTCCGCAGCGGTGCAGGGCCAGCAGGGGACGGCGAGCGACACGTCCGGGAGGGATCCGGATGGGTACGTGAAGACAGCGGTAGCACTGGTGGGCGTTACGTGTGCGATGCTCGCGAGACTGTAGCCGAGCAGGCCCGCGCCCTGTCCGTCCTCGTCGTCAGGCGAGACTGGGCTCCCCAGCGCCTCTTCCGTCTGGCGGCTAAGAATCGCCCAGGCCTGCATCGGTGCGTAGACGAGTGCGGGATTGAGCACCACCATCAGGCGCCCGAGCTGAGAAGAGGAGAGTGCGTCTGCGTCCGGTGGCGGGAAAGCTGTTGCGAGGACGCGCAGCTTCTGAAGGGCAGTCTGCGGGAAGGGCGGGAGCGCGTTCTTGGATACGGCGGAGAGGGTGTCGCGCGCCTCGGATGCGTACTGCGTCGAGAGCACCAGCTCGCAGAGGCATGATTCGAGCTCTGTTTCTGGTACGCTCGGAGGAGGGCACAGGGCGAGGAACGCGCCAATGGGATCCACGAAACGCGCCTGGAAGCGGCTGCGGAACGGCGGGTCGAGGGGGTGGCCTGGGAACGGCGGGACGGGCGCGGCGATGGCGACGACGCGGAAGTTCTTGTGCGCTGGGATGAAGAGGTTCCCGCTGTCGTCTGTTGATGCGGTGGGTGCGCAGAACGGTGCGGCGCGGCGATGTGCTTGAGGAGGCGCACGGCGAGCACGGGCGGGGGCGTGTAGATGTGTGAGGTGGCGGGAGGAAGGGCTGCGGGTCTGATTGCTTCTGTGCATGTGGGACGTCGCCGCCGGGGGGTGTTGTCGTCGCCGAAGCCGGAGTCTCGATGTCGTCGATGGTAGGTGTGAGAGCACAGCCACTCCCCGGAAAGGTCATTGTATTTGCAGACGGGATTCAGCGGATATCGAACACATTCGGTGGACTCGACGCCAACGACGATCAGTGGCCTGCGCCGCCATTGCGCCCTCTGTCATCCACAACAACTACCACCATCTTGTCAACCACCATCACTTTGTGAGCAAAGGGGTGTTCATCGCTCCTCTGCTTCAGCAAACTGCCTTGAATCCCACCCATCCTCGATGCTTGTCAGCAACGGCCTCTGGGTCGGCTAAACAGCGAGTAACCCGGCGAGAACCCCAACCAGGAGAAACCCGATAGACGCTAATAGCTCGTGTGTTCCCCGAGCAGTAGGACCAGTCGTACGGCGTCCTCCCTAGGAGGCCGTATGTCGTAGGTCGGGATGCGAGGCGGAACCCGGAACGAGTCGAAGAGGGTGTGATATCCACTCAGGTACAAAACCCGAGGTGTGGATACAACCCGTAGTACGGTGCGAGGGAAGCGGGACAGAGTGGAGACAATGCCTATGTCAAGCCAAGGTAGAAGCCTGAGATTAGACGAGGTAGAATCTACTGTACATGGAGATTCTACCGTGCTTATATAGGCTTCTAATAAATTAGAGCGATCGCGGTCAGTCGCGATCAGTTCCTGCAACGTAGCGTTAAGGAGCATTAATGCTGATGCTCCTGGACTCCTTTGTGTTGGTTTCCGTGGCATCGGTGGACCTAGGAGACCCGACGTTCGGGTTTCCTAGTCCTAAGTGTCATCGTCTCCAGTGGTTCAAGCCCCGATCGGGTTTGCAACCACTCCTGTACTCCGTGTACTCTCCTGTGTCAGCCTTTTGGTGCGTCCGGGGACTAGAATCCGTCTGTACGGGTTCCTAGTCCCTAACGTCTTCTGTGTTCCGTGGCGCAGACTCCCTGAGTCTGCGGCTTTAGAATCCGAGGCCGGGTTTCAACCGTGAGAAGGTCACGTGGCGGCGTCATGAGAGTCCCGTGCCGCTAAGACGCGTCTGTATCCATACGGACGCGTCGCGCGAAAAAGTAGAACCCGGGCGATTCATGACAATGCTGGGGCTCTCCCCTTACTGATTCTACGTGTTTATCACCTCCTCGCAATCCTCCCATCTTCCCCGCTCACAATGACCCGCCAACGCCGTAACCTGCCGGCAAAGAGGCGGAACCGTACCCGTACGCGAGCACAAGAGTGTGAGCTGGCAAGAATGTAGGTTTTTGCTTGCTCTATATTTTTGCTGAAATTTCTCATGCAAATGCAGCCGCCGACTCGACCCCGCGGACCAAATCTGCGCGCTCCTCGCCATAAAAGACGACCGCTTCCGCTATCTTCGAGAAGGGCCGGGGTCCGTCTATTTCACCGGGCAGCGCGACGATCGCGGGGAGCTAATCGTGAAGTGGGGGGAAACCTCTTGCCTGTCTCGCAGGCAACTCGAGTACGACGAGTGCGGGGGCGCGGGGCAAACACAGATGTGGTTCGTGGTGTTCGAGGTGCAGCGGCGTCTCCTCGCTGGTGAGTTATTTTTTTTTGATTTTTTATTCTTCCGCGTCAATCGAGTCTTGCTAGAGTGCGTTATACGGCTGGGGCTGATTGGACAAGGATATGGCGGGTCCGATTCGAGGAGCCGTGCTCGTGCGGCACCAGCCACCGCGAATATCACTGGATGCACCCGGGAGGCTCCCTTGAGGAGATAGAGACGATTGTGCGGGAGTATTTGGCGATAATCGAGGAGCCTACGGTCATACAGTGAGTTTTCTCTTTCCTTGGTTTTTTTCCACAACGAACCTAATGTTCGGAAGGAAAAACCTTCGTCCCCGAAGGCGGTGTGCGCGGTACTCGGCGGGCTTGCTCAGATTCAGACGGCGCTGAGGCTCTCGTTTACATTTCTATTTTCTTGGACCCGCGACTTGGTTTCAAGTCCAATATAATATACTGTAGAGAAATTAGCTGTAGCATATATTGTAAATTAGATTCGCGTACCACTCTTGCTTGTAGATTACTTCAAATGCCTATCTGGCAGTATTCGATGGAATAACAATATGTTCTGCGACATGAAACACCGAGACCCGCCGGGGGACGATGCTCACTATCCAGCGAGAACATCCTGGAAGTGCTAAGGCACGCCGCGTCCCAATTTCGAGAACGGAGGCTATTGCGATGGCAAGACAGATCGCCAAAAGGGGAAATTGTGGCTGTGCAGGTGGAGGTCGAGAGTACAGAGTTGCACATAGAGAAAGCCAGACAGGGACGCTGGAGTAAAGGCCAGCGCCCATCGCGAGTGTGAGATACGACGCCGAGGGGTTCCCTGCTCCCAGAAGAAATGCGTGCCCGAAAGAATGGGCCAGGTCAGGGGGGGAAGCGGGAGTGCAATGCAGCTGCCCTGTCATGGTATGTTCCTTCAACCGCAGATGCGGGTCTACCCTGGTCTGTCTGGCACGCGCATGTAGCCATCGACTATAAACTGGAGTCGATTGACTCGCCCTGAGTAGAATTCTCAGCAGATGACGTTTTTGAGAGTTATGCCAGACATACCTTGGTCTCCGTAACTTGAAAACATAAAGAATGGATAGAGAGGGAGGGAACCCCTTCCCCAGGATGGCATTCGAGTCCCTGGAGGATGCCAGTTGGGTTGCCGACGCGTATGTTGGACGAAGCAACGAGACCTCCCAGACCTGTCTGCTTCACAGCGAGTCGCAGATGGGGGTGGACTCGGGTCGTGCGTGGGTGATACAGTGATACACTTTACAGCATGGAATCAGCATTAATGTAGACTAAAACAATAAGAACGAGATGCAGACCTTGCAGGTGAGGATTCTTGCTCACAGCACGCTCTCGCAGAGGCGGCGTGTCTGCTGTTCCTTCATCTCGAAGACGTGTGCAGGCATATATCTCGTACACGCCGTGTGGGCGCACAGAAATACTTCTTATCGGGCTTCTCCGTCTACCCGCCTCCCCTGTGGATCGCAACGAAAAAAATGTCGAATGTGGGCCGTCCAGACGGCCATCCGCCGGTGAGATTTCACGACGGCCAAGCGTTATACACCTGGTCGCCAGAGTCCGGCGCAATCCACAGCACAGGCGATGAACACCTGGTCGTAGCCCTAGCAGAAACTGCCCGGCAAAACGACCTCCTTCGTGAAGCTTTTGAAGCTCGATCAACACCCGGTCATCGCCAATACACGACGGCCAAGCGTTATACACCCAGTCGCCAGAGTCGGCTCAATCCACGGCACAGGCGATGAACACCTGGTCGTGGCGCAGACTATCGGAAGGAAGGTCACATCTGTGACTCTCCCTCACCTCTTGTCACGCGCTGGGTTGATGACCCTCCTCAACAGTGCCTACAACCCCCAGACTTCCAGTCCAGCATAATTTGAGGTGTTAAATCTCAACTTTAAAAACAATACTCCCCACTGGCAGCTTTAATGATTTTTTTTTTCACTTCTGCCCACACGAATAATATCATATTTCTGAATTCACCGCGCAAGTCGAGATGGTGACAAGTCTACATAGTACATACAAAGTATAGCAGAAGGAAGTAGGTCCAAACTCTCCCCGTGCCTGCACATGTGCGTCCCCGGCGAGTTAACCCTGGCTCAAGTAATCAGTATGACAAGCAAATAAAGAAGAAGTACGGTACCCTCGATAAGCTTACTAAGACCGCTCGCTCATCTGAGAACTTGAAACCGTGCACAATGCCCCACAATTCGCATAGGAGAAACAGTGTCCCGGATATCCAACATCTTAGATAAGTAGGTTGTTGCTGGAAAGTGAGGGAACAATTTAAATGGGTCGTTCTTGTGCTGAGGAAGAGGTGCTTGACGTTGGATGACAAACTCCGTGTGGTCCGCGAAAACGGTTATCTTCTCGATGCTCCCAGCGATGGTGTCTCGTGAGCCGGGAGGATAATACAAGACCAGACTGTTGCCCTCGTGTGTACTCGAGCGAGAAAAGTGCATTCCTTCATGATTGAAGTGTGCTTGCTCACCCAAGCCATAAGGCTTTTCCCGGGGCTGCTTGTCGCCGAGATTCATACCATAATAGAGACTGAAAAGGCGGTGGAATTGTCGAAGAGCCTCAGGACAGTCATTGCGATTGATCCAGCGGCGAAGGTTAGCACCTCGCATCCAAGATTTGAGGATCGACCCTTCGTGTTCACCTGCAGTGACGCAATTTGTGAGCTGATGTGAAGTTAGGCGAAGAAAGCAAATTGCCGCTGATTTTATCATTGGAATTCATCTGCTGAAGCACGCCAATGAGGCCGCTCGATCGGGTAACACCACCACCAGAGAGCAGGCCCAAAAAGCAAAATAAAATCACAGATGTGAAAGGCCATGTGGCAAATCGTTCTCTTCTGATGATGCCGGGTATGAGGATGGCATATATACAGGGTTTCAAGCCATTCCTTCATGAATTCCCGGTATGCAGCAGCGCGCCCAGGGTGTGTGGCATAGCGACAAACGATCGTGGTAGCTTGGAACAGTGCCATGCTGTGTTTGAGAAGTTGGCTGAAATGGGCCGCGTGTTGCCCGGTTTGTTCTCCCCACAAGATTACCAGTGCAATAGGCAGGTATATGGTCGCCAGAAGTCGCCATTCGTCTGCCTTCAGAGAACCGGCTCCTGGCTCCCCGTAGTTCTTTGGAACATGATTGACCCAGCCGGGGGTTATTGTGTTAGCAATCACCTCTTGGACGAAGCGGAGGCTTTGAATCGGGATGGTCTTCGGCCGATGAGTGCTGCTGTCGCTTCGCAGGGGTTTCGATAAGCGCTGGTTGGGAGCAAGTTAAACTTCATAAGCTAAACGACTCGGAGAACTCGACTTACCCATGTCACCAAGAACTCGGTGAGATCCTTTTTCTTCCATCGGACAAGGAGAGCCACCTTCTCGGCAAGGTCAGAAACGGACGATGAACCTCCTAGGCCGAGAGACCAGCAAACAAATAGCAGCGCCGGTTTGTTGTTCTGCATTAGCTTTGAGAACAAACTTGCCCTAGTTAAGTCGTCGCTCGTGTCGTCTTCCGCCACTGTGCGAAAGGGACGAACAAGAAGATCATGAATCTTCTCGATCTGCTCTTGCTCCTTCTCGCTCTTCGGACTGCATTTGGAAGGCGTCGTCTGCAGATCGAAGGTCGGGAAAATCGTACTCGTAGGCCGCCGGGGACTTCTCTGACAATTCTGCATCATCGATGTTGAGCCGAAGAACTCTCCGGCAATGGTATTGAACTAATCCCTCGAGAATGCAATGCATGGTGTCGACCGCCAGCATCAGGGTGGGATCCCAATAGGGCAGCCGCCACAACTCCGACCAACAGACACCGTTCTGCTGGTACAGCATCTCCCGCTCGGCCAGAGTCTCGGCATCCCGCCAAGCTTCGGCCTGACGACGCAGTTCAGCTGGGTCCCTCCGCTTCCAGTTCTCAAAATCGGTCCGGTACACATTATCACGCCCTTGGCACTCGCAGCAGGTGCAAAAGATGTGGGCATTGTGGTGAGCCGCGCCTGCCAACTGCCGAGCAGCAGGTAAATCACTGACTGATAAAACGAAAGCAATGTCTACGATGCGCCCGAGGTCAGGAGAGGCTCCGGTGCTCGAGAAGTGAATGCCGCGCGTCCAGCCCAAGACCCCAACATCAATCCAAGGTCTCAAATATGGGTTTATATGCTCACCCTTGGGAGCTTGCCCCGGGGATGATGGCGACAGCAATATTCTCGGGCTTGTTGCGCACAGCTTCGGGTAGATTCAGGCAAGTTGCTTTGAGCACCCCAATGGAACTGTTGTTGGAGCGCTTCCTACTGCCGAACGGCGGGAAGTTATCGAAACTGAGAGAGAAAGCAAGACGCATTCTTGTACCGCGATTCACAAAGAGTGTTCCATCACGTCCTTGGAACACTCGCAGCAAGTCTCCGTCATGCACACCAAGAACGAAATCGGGGTTGTCTTTATCCGTCGCTGCCTGCGCCGCGGCATCAGATGCACTATCCAATAACTTTTCGGTCTCGGGATTGGATAGGAGGCGGGCGATGTAGTCGAGGAAGCATGGGGAGAGGAAGGGCCTGACTGGACGCATTTTCCCCTCACATTCAGTCACCAAAGTCGCTGAACATTGGGATCGACCGGTTTTTCCGACAATCATATTTGTACAATGTTTAGGCCAAGTCGGTGTCTTGGATGTAGAAAGGTCTGGGGCGTAGATATTATGGCAGGATGGACAAGCCGCATATAGGGTGGTCTTGCCGTCCAAATTCAGACGCTGCATCGTGACGTGTAAAGTGGGGGGGGAGTTGTTTGAGAATATCTTCTTGCTGAGCGTCATATGAGCTCGACCTATCGGCATTCTGCTCAGTGTGCAGCGACATCGCCAATTTGATCAAGAGGGTGATCGTGTCGAAAATGAAGTTTACTGGCTTTGTCACGAGGCCGAGGATAACATTGCAGACTAGGCCGAGCAATAGCATTATTTGCGCCAACACATCGAGATGCTGGATGGGGTTGACCAAAGCATATGCTACCAGGAAGAGGTAAGTCAAAAGTAACGACAGAGCGAATCCTATCCTTACCTGAATCATAAAAGAAGGGCCTCTCATCCTCCGGGAGGGAATGTTCGAAAGCCTTCATCATGGACTCCAGCGCTTGCAGTCTGTCGACAATAACCTGCTTCTCTGTGGAATCTTTGAGAGGCTCGAGGGACCGTGAAACTATAACAACTCCATCTGCCACATTTTCGACCACCTTTCGCATCATCTCGATGTTCTCCGGGTCGCTCTTGGCCCTTTCCAGAGACTCGATCGTGGCCTCCACCCTCGCCGAGATGGCTTGAAGCACGGCGTCAGACTGCCTCGCTCTCGCGGGGGATTTCTGAGTCTGAGAGGCAACGGCCATCAGACTCTTTTGTGCTTCCGCGAGAATGATATGGGCATTGGGAGGTTGAGACATGGGGGCAGGAACAGATGTGAAGGGGTCATCGGCGAGAGCGATACCGGCGGTCCTGTCGATGAGTTCTTGCTACGTAGCCAGTGAGAATCAGGCGAGGATGAAAATATACAAATGCCTACAATCTCTGGATCTGGATTTGGCGGCAAAGTGTCCGGGGTTGTTGAAGCATTAAGTCTCGCTAGATCCTCTTTATGCTTCGCACTTGCAGTTTCGAGGACTTCATGAGGGTGCGGGGCTAATGCGCACCTGCAAAGGCGAGCTCTGCGGGGAGGGGGCATTGTGCGAGATGGCGCGGGTCAAACCACTCAGCGCTGAAACACCGATTGATCAGAGCGCGGGTCGCAATAAATCAGTCAGCGGTGGACACCGATTGATCAGAGCGGACGAGTGTTGTGATTCGAGAAAATGAGACGCAAAGCACTTTTAAGAGGCAAATCCCTTGTTTCATAACACCCACGATTTACCGCCCTTGTTCGTTTATAATTAGCTGCCCTTGTACTCGATTTGTCCGTCCTTAAGACAATAAGCTTGTGCTGGATCTCGAGTTCCTCCGTAGCGTCGCGGGTGCAGTTCCATTTCAGACGCACAAATATAGAGGGCAGAAAATATATTGCCGGAGGAGGTGGTATAATGGCAGAAATGTACATAACAGCGAGGAATGCTACAAGAAGGAGTGGATGGCTCCGACCAAGTACGGGAGCAGCAGGTTCCGCCAGCTTCCGTTGAGGTATATCTCGAGCACGAAGATAAGGGCAGGAACAGCTATGGGAACTGTGGCTGGGAGGAGGCGTCGATGCTCTGGAAGCTACAATCAGCAAATTTGATAAGAAGTTCGCAGCAGCTACCTTGCATTACGGCGGCACCAGCCTCCGGATTGTTGGTCTCGCAACGAGAATGAGGTGAGTTACGACTCCCCCTCAGCGGCGATGAACACATGGGGCAGGGGTCGCAGTTGCGACAAAAAGTCTCGAAGGCGGTGCCCTCATCGTCCGAGTCCTCTTCGACCTCATATATTTTCAGCGGCTGATAGGGAGGGTCAAGCTACACACCGGAGGAGATCGAGGGGCAACGAACCATGATAAATGTTGAGGGTGGGCTGAGATTGGGCGGTGCTAGGCGAAGAGAGTGTCGTTAGATTTGTTGCAGCATCTTTGCAGTCTTTTATCAGGATTAGCAAAACAATTAGGACTGCAGATATAGATGGCACCTCCGAGAACAATAGGGCTCTGGTGCGTATTTCGGTGCGTATTTCGGTCGTGCAGGTCGTGGACGACTACAAAAAGTTAGACTTCTGGTAAGCGCGGCCAAATTTAAAAGATGTACTTCTGGACTACAGATATAGCTGGCACCTCTGAGAACAATAGGGCTCTGGTGGATATTTCGGGTCGTGCGTACCTGGTGGAAGCACATGACAGCGGCGTCGGGAACTTTGTCCGACTCAGCGCTGGATACCAAGTGAGCAAGTGCGGCGACAGCGATTCAGTACACGACGACTACCAAAAGCTGAACTTCTGGTAATCCGTTGCCAATCGTGGCACGTTAGTACACTGAGTGCGGCCAAAAGATACACTTCCGGTCGCGGCAAGAGCATGAATGTGACCCTGTACACGACGACTACCAAAAGCTGAACTTCTGGTAATTCGTTGCCAACTGTCGTTGGTACACTGAGCGCGGCCAAAAGATGTACTTCTGGTCGCGGCAGAGCACGAATGTGACCCTGTGACCCGTAACCCGATGCGTTCACGGTTATTGTTCTGTGACCCGTGACCTGAGGTGTTGTGATCTTGATCTGGTGTTCGTTTCTCGCGTGTCCATCGCATGAGAGGCTACGCTTGCTGGCAGCCAGTTTTCCCTCTGATGTCCATTGCTAGCTCGAGCTGAATTGTTCGAGTTTCTCGTGTGTTCATCGCGCGAGAGGCTATGTTTGCTGGCTGCCGATGTTCGATCTGGTATCCATCGCTAGCTCGAGCCGAATGTTCGAGTTTCTCGCGTGTCCATCGCATGAGAGGCTACGCTTGGCTGCCGGTGTTCCCCGTCAGATGGACAAATTTCAATTCCTGAATATTCGTGACGCTCTCTTCTCAGATCCAGTAAGTAGAGCTCTTTGGCAACCATGATGCCACCCTTCGCTCCACAGCTTGATATTCAAGCGGGAATCTTGCCGTGCTAGTTTCTTACGAACAAAGGCTTCTGCGGGAGAGTCCTCTGAGCTTCCCGCTCGACGTGCGCGGGGTTCATCCGTACGTTCGGTGCGCTCCGTGGACGCTTTGTGGTCGACGCTGAGGTGCGTATCGGCGGGGAGCGTTTGGCGTTATAGCGGGGAGGCACTCATTAATTATCACTCCGCTGGTATTTTCCTCTCCGTCGATGTTCTTTGTCTCTCTTCTATCCCGTACGCCCTAATCTCGACTGTGACGCTGATCTTGATTCTCCCCCACAGATCCTGCCCTTCCAGTCCCCCAAGCACGCTGCATACATTATTCATGTTGTTACTTTACAAGTGTACTTTGTTTTTCCTAGTCGTAGTGCGACCCCGTCGTGCGTAGCACGCCAAGGCGGCTGGATGGAGGGCGGGATGGACGAAATGGATGACACAGTCGACGATGGCGACTGGATGGAGGGCATGATGGACGAAATGTATGGTGACCCGCTAGACGCGTGCGACCGGCAACAGAAGCTTAACGCCCAGCGTACCCATCGACGTCTCGAACGCGAGGTGCGGCGCCAGAAGTATGCGGATGCCCTCAATACACCGCCCAGCCAAGACCGCACAGCTCCTCTCTTCAGTGAGGAAGCGCTCAACACCATCAACCTAAACCAAACAACCCCTTTCTGGATATCGTCGCCATCCATGGGTGTGTTTTGACTCGGGATGCGATAGCCGACTTATAGACCTCCCTTTTTATCCTCTCCCTCTACATCGCCTCACCCTGTAGCACATCCACCTCGTCCCTACCAGTGTAATTTCTTATCGCGTTAGGTAGTACATACTCCAATCTTACACAATATTTTGGCTTACATTCGTAAAACAAAATTACCCTAAGAACCTTGGAATGTTCCTATGAAAGTAACGTCGAACAGTGGGAATAAGGTACTTTGTAAGCACCTTCTGGGATTGGATAGCTAGCATTTGCCTCGGTCGAGTCTTCTAAATGGGTTCAGAGTGAATTCACCGTTGTACAGAGGCCTAGCCGTACATAAAGGAAAGACGCACCAGATGTAAACTACCAAACTTGTGGGTGCATCGAGAGTTGAATGAGTGGGAATGAGTGGGTGGAGCTGGCGCTTCGATTGTGAGCTGATTTGGGAGGACATCGGATACGAACTCAGAGTTCCCTCGGAGCTTTGGTGGGGGATTATTCGCATCAGGTCAGGGTTAATGGTCAAAGGGTCACAGCTGCTTCCTGCTGCAGATTGCTATTCAAAGTCGCTGAAACTCTTTGTTGCTTAGTCAGCTAAAAGCACCGCCAGAACAAGTCGTTTTGGCGGGCCTTCTCACTGGTTGGGGAGATTCAAGTTTTTCAGCACAATTTACGGTGAAAAATGTCGTTTGTATTTCAGACATTTTTCACTGAAAAGTGGCTGAAAAACTCAAAACATTTTCACTATTTTTTGCCAGGCTCGGCCGAGAAACATTAGCATACATATTACGAGAACCTGCCAGTGCCACGTCTTCCCTCAGTTTGCCCTCAGCCATGCGCTTTATGGACAAAATTCGCTGGTTCTTCGCCGTACCAGATCCTTCCGTAGATCGGTCTAACATGAGCCAGAGGGAGGTACTGCTGGAAAAGAGACAGCACGAGTTGCGTACTCCCTTTGGTACGCTATACCTGGCAGAATGAGAGCTTTCCGTGCAATGCTTTGGGGAGGTGAGCTCTCTTTTCACCTGCTTCATAGTTACTGAGATCATGCAGCTACCGTCGGGCACTGGCTATGGATAAAGCACTCAGAATTCGCAGAGACCGAGATTGCTACAATGTGATACGTGGCTATGACTATGACTGTTCCGTTGTCCACCAAGGGTGAGGTCTTTCAAACAATTCAACAGGTTCATGGCTTCGATCAAGTAAGGATTCGTTCAGAATTGTCTGCAGCAGACAGTGAGCGTCTCCAGTATTTGTGATGAATACTACTGTCTACATACCTTGCAACCGTGTGCGGTGGAAAATGGATTTTGCCCACTTGGGTGCAGCCGACTATGCAAGGCCTGTTGGTGGTATAACTGGCGTCGTATCGCGTCACTGTACACCGAGTGAGGCTCCCCCGGTAGGGGATAATATTCCCATAGGTCGCAACCCATAGGTCCCGGTCGGCCGCAAAACGGTGATATGTGGCACATTCATGGATCGGTGAAGTTGCTAAACTTCCTCTAGTGTAGGCACCGCAGCCGTAAGTCCTGGTCAAGACCTCGTACCAGCACATAGGTGATTGGGGCACCAACCACCATATTCTGCTCTTTTATGGGAAAGGGAAGGAGACAGGACCAAACGGTGAAACAAGGGATTCTGCCTTAACTGGTGCCCACAGGAGAACAAGGACTTGTCGCTGAGCAGCGCGAATAACTTGAGATCTAGAGTACAAGGCAAGTAGAGTACAAGGGTGGCATAGCCTTGCGTAGTAGTCACTATGATACGTTACGAACTTTCAAGAAGCCATGGATAATTATGGACAAGGACCATTGTAAAACAAGGACTCGGCATTGCGTATCGAAGGAGCGATTACGGACAGGGACGAAGTCATGGATAATTATGGACAAGGACCATTGTAAAACAAGGACTCGGCACTGCGTATCGAAGCAGCGATTACGGACAGGGACCAAGTATAGGACTCAGCAAGAAGCCATGGATAATTATGGACAAGGACCATTGTAAAACAAGGACTCGGCACTGCGTATCGAAGCAGTGATTACAGGACAGGGACCAAGTATAGGACTCGGAACAAAGGCTCGTCGCTGAGTATGCGCAGTGAGTGTAAGACTCGAGAGTACCACAAGGCAAGTACAGGCACAGCCTTGCGTAGCAGTGGTTCCCGCCGGCAAACACGTCAAAACAAGGACTCCATGTGACACGGTCACCAGGACGACCTGTGTCACATGTGACTCCTTGTCTTTAAAGCGTCAAGGGCCTTCTTGGCCAATCTATCTCATCATGGATACTCTCTACGCACCCTGTTCTGTATACATCAAAGAGTGCGACCCAGAATTCCCCAGTTTGCTGTCTACCGAGCGAATCATCTACTCCTGCCTTGGTCCCCACCCTCGCATCTTGGAATGCTTGAATGGAAATATCTACTCACTTCCCGTCGAAACGCGCTACGAGGTTGCCAAATCAGAGCCTCTCCGTTTCACAATAGCCCCGAACGGCGACCTCATGCGCTATTTGCTTGCCCGCCCACATGTCTCCCCCCCAACTGCGCGCAAAATGGGGCCTGCAGATCGCCGAGGGTATCGCCTTCGTCCATTCGCACCAGATTGTGTGGGGGGACTGCAGCACAGCAAATATGCTGCTGACCGCGGATCTGGACATCCTCCTGTGCGATTTTGGTGGTTCTGCCCTCTACGGGGGTCGAACCAACATATTACCACCCCTGCGTTACTGCGATCCCACCATCCCGTACGAAGACAACCTCTACAACGGGAACAAAGTCGACATATTCGGCTTTGGTTGCGTTTTCCTCGAAATTCTCACATACAATCCAGACGTCACGATGACATCTGAGCCTGAGTTGCACCGTGGAGGTAATGTGTGCACTTCCTCTCTCGTGTACGGTTTGTTAATCAGGGCATTCAAGGACGATCGCTGAACAGCCAAGGGCTGTTGATCGACGACGTCTTCTTCTCCCCCTTCAAGGCCATAGTGGAGAACTGTTGGGATGGGAAGTACACGGATGGTCAGCAGCTTTTCGCCGTCTGTCTGTGATGCGTACGTGCAGTTTGTACAGGCAACGCAACAAATGCCAGTGTAGAGTTTGTGAGCGATGAAACATGCTGCTAACTGCACACGTGCTGGCAGGGATGACGGGGAAATCGATCATCACATACAACACGGATGTTGAGGAGAGGCACAATTAGCACGTGAAAGCGCTTGGGATGGAGTTCCGCTATGTGATGTATATCCGCGATTGCAAGTCATCCCGCAAAGGCGATCGTGTGTGGCAGAATGTTCCAAGATGTGTTGATTGCCATGATGGTTAGGTGCAAGGGGAGACTACTAATAAGATTATTAAAATCGACTCATACGTGGTCACTTGTTTGGGTTTTGATGGGAACTGATCGGCAACACCGGCGCCTGTGATGATGTGGCTCCGAGGCTATGCTTATTGGGCCAAATACAGTTTCCCTAAAAACCCCAGAGAGGCCGTTAAATTCTTATTATACAAGTATATAAGTAGAGTTATAAAGAACAGAGAACAAAATAGGCGGTACACTCTTCGAGTCCCGCTCTCCCGGATCGTATTTCGAAAGTAACGGAACCACAGAATGGTCTGGTATCCTGCGATTAGGTTCGACACTATCACCGTGTCGATCTTGTAAACTCTGCAATATGAATTCTGTTTGAACTTTGTCCGACTCAGCGCTGGATACCGAGTGGGCAAGAGCGACGACAGCAATTCAGTACACGACGACTACCAAAAAGCTGAGCTTCTGGTAATTCGTTGCCAATCGTCGCGCGTTGGTACACTGGGCAGGGCCAAAAGATGCACTTCTGGTCGCGAGCCCGGCAAGAGCAAGACTCTGAATGTGACCCCGTGACCCGTGACCCGATGCGTTCACAGTCATTGTTCTGTGACCCGTGACCTGAGGTGTGCAAGACCTTGACGACTATGATCTCGATCTGGTGTCCATCGCCACCTCGAGTTGAATTGTTCGAGTTCGATCTGGTGTCCATCGCTAGCTCGAGCTGAATTGTCCGAGTTTCGTGTCCATCCTACGCTTGCTGGCTGCTGGCGTTCGATCTGGTGTCCATCGCTAGCTCGAGCTCGAGTTTCTCGCGTGTCCATCGCGCAAGAGGCTACGCTTGCTGGCTGCCGGTTCAGATAGACAAATTTCAGTCAACTCCTGAATATTTGTGACGCTCTCTTCTCAGATCCAGTAAGTAAGCGCGTTTACTTAAATATTTCATTTTCATTTTCAAGAAGAGTTGATTCGAGCCCAGTATCTACAGTATCTACATTGGTCGCATGGTGAGCACCCCGAGGGCCGTCAAGTTTTGGTAGACGAACGCCGCGCATCCGCATATCGTCAGAACCTGCAGAACTAGCGATACCTCCTTCCAGCTAATACCACTGCTTCGAGCCCGTTTCCACACGAAGACTTCTTCGGGTCCATCGTATGCGCGGGTCTGAGCCGCAAATATTACAGAGACACCCCGCACTTCTGCCGTCTGTGCGATTTCGTTAGCCTGTTTTCTGGACGAAATGCGAGTTCCCTGGACCCTTACCACTACCGTTTGCACCCATTCAGCAGATCCCACTGGGCAGCTTCTGAAGGGTTTGGCCCGAGCGGGTGTCAAAGACATAGACTGTTCCGTGGTCGCTCCCAGAGACGATGACCATGCCGTGTTCCCCGAAGCGGACATGCCTTGGGCGTACTTCGTTCTTCCTCTGGCTCATGGTCGCGAACTGTCGGATCTTCATTTGGTCCGAGATGCGGATGAGCGTAGGTCCAGCCGATGTATCATCCAGGCAGAACAATCCTGTCGCCCCAGTTTGTTGCGGCATCTCCGCTAGGAGGCCTTCATCAATAGCCGCTAAAATCATCTAATTACCGAAAAGAACCCACATTCTCATTCCTGCAGACCACTCCGCCGCTATCTCTCCCGTCCCGCCCCGAAGAGTGGTGCTGTACCGATTTGAAACTATATCTTGGCAACAACCAGTGGGAACTTACATGGGACCGCTGTTGTGGAATCCAAAAACGACGATATCGCGGTCTTTACTTGTTGTCGAACGCTGCAAAAGTTATCCCCCGTGGGCCGTAGTCTTGGATTTTCTTCGACCAGACGGTGGTTGTAGTCCATTTACGGGTCACCGGGTCTCTGGCGATGGTCCAGGATTGAACGATGTCGTTGCGAGTGCAGATCGCGAGCCTGTTGCTGGTGGTGTCGAACGCCATGCCGGTGATCTCACCGGGATAGACGACCTGGGTACAGAACACCTCCTCAAATCCCTATGGAAAGTGTCAGCGCGACGCGCGTTGTATTGGTGGCATGGCTCACAGTACTATTCTGGATCCAACAGAAGAAGTAGCCATTTTGTGTACCAAGAATAAGATTTCGCCAGGCTCGTCCGCTCGGCGGACCCAGAGGAGGGTGCAAGTCCCACCCCAACTTCCAGCGGCGCAAGGACAGTGCAGTTGAGTCATCTTGTTGATATTCCAGAGATGCGTGCCCTGGGATCCTATGCCAAAATCAGCCACACTCGATGAAAGTTGGTACTGGCCCGACCTCCCGTGGCTAAGATTTGACCATCGTCTGTGACAGCGAGGGCGAGGATGTTGCCTGGGTGACTCTTCAAGCCGCGGTGCTGGATGTATGGAGGGCGAAAATCGGACATGTTGGGCGTTTGTGAATCGATGGGGGAACTCGAGCAGCAGTTTTATCTTCTCACCCAAAGGGGTTTCCGAATTTGGTCAACTTATTGTTATCCCAGTTCTGTTATTGTTAAATAGTTCACCCTGTTGCCGCGCTCTCCCCAAACCTGTTCCCCATGGCCTCCCTATTCACAAGCATTACTACCAAGCATAGTGTTCATCCGCGTCAGCCTGCGCCCCCGCCTGTCGTACTCCCTTCCCTTCTAACTCCCATCGCCTGTTTCGACTTTCCTCTGCCGTTCGCTCTCACCAATATCGACCCTGCCAATGGAGCCAGCGAACCGCTTGAGCGTGCTAAGTCTGAACTGAGCTCTCACTCCAGTGCAGGCTCCAACTCCAGCGTGGGCACCAACTCCAGCGCGAGCTCCAACTCCAGCGTGAGGACTCACTCCAGCGCAGGAGCGTGCGAGATCCGAGCGGGCTCGCACCGCCAGTCCAGTGCCCCCTACTAGGCACGACAGTCCGTTGACTGATGTGGAGGACGAAAGCCAATACTTGAAGCCGTGACCAATATTTGTTTCGAATATCAAAGTGTTTTTCTCAGCTGACTCGGATTACGAAAGCTTCAAGGTGAGTTTCGATTACTTCGTGCCACTAGTCCTAGGCCTCATACTTTTTCAGAATCGTATTAATGAAGTCGCGGCTCAGCACCTCGAGATGGAGAGGTATCTAGACCACCAGGACGAAGACGCCAAAAAAAAAGTTTTCGACAAAGTACGCCAGTCGATCATACGTTTCCCATTCGTGCTGACTCCTTCGTAGTTGACGATTGATTACCCTTTCCTGAAAAAATGTCCCGAATGCTGGCCAGTCGCTTTCTGCCTGCAGATGAAACTGCACAACAACACAAATCGCGCGAACAAGAGAGCTTCGGCTGAAGCTATAGCAACCCTCAAGAGCATCGCACCTGGCGGCGGCCCAAGTCGTATGTCTACTGTCATTCCACCTTTACACGCTGACTCTGGACTTAGGTCGAGTCAAATCCACTACGATGACTACAACCAGTGGCCGAAGGGCCAAAAGCGCACTCGTGCATCTTCTAACGCAGCTCCACATGTTACGTTCAAAGAGTGGGCTTAGGGTTTCTTCATTGTACTCATAATTGGAATCTTTGTCGTTTTCGGCGTACCTGATAAACACGATTTGTTCCCGGTATTAGGTTTTTTTTCCCACCGCCGAAGCATGAGAAGTTCAGCGGGTCGTTCGGCATGCCGTGACCAATCGATTTGTTCCCAGCTTTTTTCCCCACAGAAATCACGAGAAGTTCGGCGGGTCACGCTTGGCGGGTCGCCGGGCGGGTCGTGACCGATACCTTTCGTTGCGGATAAACACGATTTGTTCCCAGCTTTTTGCGCCACAGAAGCACGAGAAGCTCAGCGGATTCGGCGGGTCGCGCTTGGCGGGTCGCTCAGCGGGGGGTGAACCTTTTGTTTTTGTTTTTGGGTTGTTCGCCACAGAAACACTATTTCTGTGGCGAACAACCCAAAAACAGATGGTACTCACGCTCACCGAACACACCGACGCGCTCTTTGTCTTTGAGGTGTTCCCAGTCTTTTCCGCCACAGAAGCACGAGAAGCTCCGCTTGTTTTTGGGTTGCTCGCCACAGAAACATCGGTTGGTACTCGTGCTCACCGAACACCCCGACGCGCTCTTTAAATTTGTCTTTTTTGTTCTGCTATGAGTTGTTCCCAGTTTTTTCCACCACAGAGGCACGAGAAGCTCGTCGGGTCACTTGTTTTTGGGTTGTTCGCCACAGAAACATTCGGTTGGTACTCGCGCTCACCGAACATGCCGACGCGCTCTTTGTCTTTTTTGTTCTGCTATGAGTTGTTCCCAGTTTTTTTTCCGCCACAGAAGCACGAGAAGCTCGGCAGGTCGCCTTTGTCTTTTTTGTTCTGCTATGAGTTGTTCCCAGTTTTTTCCGCCACAGAGGCACGAGAAGCTCGTCAGGGTCGCTTGTTTTTGGGTTGTTCACCACAGAAACATTCGGTTGGTACTCGCGCTCACCGAACACGCCGACGCGCTCTTTGTCTTTTTTGTTCTGCTATGAGTTGTTCCCAGTTTTTTTCCGCCACAGAAGCACGAGAAGCTCGGCGGGTCGCACTTGGCGGGTCGCTCGGTGACCGATGCCTTTTGTTTTTGTTTTTGGGTCGTTGGACACAGAAAATCGGTGCTCACTCGCGATCGGTTGGTACTCGTGCTCCCCGAACACGCAGACGCGCTCTTTTGTCTAGAAGACACAATGTGCTCACCGTTAGACGTTATTCGGGTCAACCACGCCTTTTGTTCTGCTATGGGATGTTCCCCCATGGAAGCTCATCGCTCCATCGTACTCGCGTCACCATGGGTATTTCATTGTCTCTTGAAGACGACCCTGTGTGTGGGGACCATCACAGACTACGAGGCAGCAAGGAACTTTTCCCGACGTTACGGATTCTTCCCAAGCACTCTCCCGCCACAGAAGGACACGCGATGCGCCTTTTGTTCTTGTATTTTGTGTTGCGACGTGCTGAGTGCCACCAGGTCAATCAATCGTCCCGAACCCCCGCTTTTTATTCTGGGAAATTGTCACCTGCGAACTTCAAGCGACTCCATCGCATCCTCACTCATTGCCATGGTCAACAACCGAAAATCTTTTGACGAAACCTCCAAAGTCAGAACACCTATGATACCTGCCCGCTCATCTGATTATCAATGACACATTTGCAGTCTTACCGCAAACCGATCCGGGTTTTGCACTACTCTACCTCTCGCCCCACTGCTCGTTGGACCACAGTATCCACTATCTTCCAAAATTCTCGCGCAGATGCGTTGCGCTATCCTGTGGTCGAAAATGTATGCTACCGGGACGCTGATCGCCAGCCCTGGATACACGATTTCGATGTGACCCTCGAACATGGTCAAAAGATCGCGAGTTTCCGGATTTTCCTGAAGCACGGTATCACCCTCCTTCCCAACAAGTACTCCGACGCTATTGTGGGTGATATCGTTATCATGTGTCTCGCCGCTCGCGACGGCAACAAAGTCGTCAATGTGCGATCCACCGATAGGCCCGCCGCCAACTACATCTTCAACGAGTGAGTGTTTTCTAGATGTTAAGCTTGTTTTTCTTATGCATCGCTCATTGCATCAGAGCACTGCAGCGCATGAAAGATTTTCAAAGCAAAAAGCGGATACGTTTGCCCCCAGTCCTTGAGCTCACTCTCGAGGGAAACCCTCCTTTCCCGGTTTGACCTCACTCCCTGCTTGCCTTGTATCATATACCTTGCTACTTCCCGTTTTCTCGCCATAAATAATTATCAATTTCTTGTATTACCGCTTACGAAAAAAAATACACCTATGAAATGAAGTTTAAGAAGGGTGAAACAGGAGCGAGGATGGAAACGAGAGCAACGTCCTACGAGCTTCGTATGGAGAATACCCACGAGGTTTCCCAAGGGGAACAAAAGAGCATAAGTTCCTAAAGGGAATAATCAGAAGACAATAACCGGAATACAATATATGAGACTGCACTCGCCCTCTTGCTTCACCCACCCAGCTTTTCGGAGGTGTTCATTGCCCCGCAATATTCCTCCTCTGCTCGCAATCCTGTTTGATCTGCCCGACTTTACGAGGTGCTCATCGCCCCGTGGTCATCCTACTCTCGGCTTCACATGTCGTCCGAAGACACAGAGATGGCCGACGCGGCTACTACAGTTGATCTTGCACGCCGTCCGTCCAGGGTGAGTGTTTGGGATTAATAAGTCGCAATTTCGAAAAGTAACAGGAGACCTTATAGCAAGAACCCGCGGCGAAGAGAGTTGTCGGACCAAGCCCGTCCAGAAGCCGTTTCGACAATGTAAACTTGCCTCATTTTGCCAGATCCCTGATATATTGTATCGCCGCAGGCAATTGACAAGAGTCGAAACGCAGGTAGCCAAGGTGCAAGAGGTACAACGAAATTCTCGAACCCTGCAAGACACCATCGAGCAGTTGCAGCGTGAAAATGCACAGTTACTGGCAGATCGGGAAGAGATGGGGCACCAGATGGCACATCAGGTAATCTTGTTTGAAACCCCCGCTTCTGCGTTGTGACACCATACTTGCCCAGGCCATAGAGATGGAGGGCTCCATCAGCAAGCACTGGGAAGGAATGTTCCAAACGGGCATGACACTACTCCACCAAAGCAAACAACTCAAGCTACAGACAATGGAGGCAACTGTTGTGAGTCCAGCTCTTGCAACCCAGAGGCAAAGGGTTGATTTACAATTCGTAGCATGAAGCGAAGGAGGCTGAAGCCGCAGCGAAAGAGCGCGAGGCCAAGAAACAGCAAGAGCTCGAGAAACAGAAGGTAGGATTTCTCTTCTAGAGAATGCCGCGAGCTTGACGAATTTGCAAGGCCGAGTATGACAACAAGCTGGCGGCCTTCATTTCGCGGACCAGTTTCGTGGCGTCTGTGCCTCAGCGTGCGGGGCCAGGCTTCCCTCAAGCTTCTCCAGCGCTGGTACCACGTTTCATCGAGGAACCGACTCGAGAGCAGCGATTGGTCGAAGTAACGCTGCGGACGGGGGGCACGCGTATCCCGACCCTCGTTGCCGTTGAAGAACTAGTTGATGACAATATGGGCATACCAACCCCGGCCAACAGCGTGCCCGATCAAAGTCCAGCCAACGGCGCCTAATCCTCAAAGGCCATTCGAGTCCATTGCTGGGATGATCCAAGAGTCTCTCAGTGGGTTGAAGGGATGGTACAGACCATTTTGGCCAGTATGGGTGCTAAAAATTTCGGTGTCAACACGCGCAGAAGGCAAACAAGAACTTCGAAGATGACGTTAGTCAAGATGGCATGGCAGCAGCAGCAGGGGTTATTGACCGATGAAGAAGACCTGAAGTGGAAGGTTCGTCAATTCGGCATGTTTCCGCCGCAACATGCTGAGTTTGCTTCAGGAGTTAATCTGAGAGGTGTGGCGAATGTCCGTTCGCCTGAATCGAGCAAAAGATTTCGTGGACTACCGGCCAGCCTCGGACAAGATTGTAAAACAGGCCAATGAGGGGCATCTCGAAGTAGATGCCATGAGTCCCTTCTACTTCGGGAAGGGCTACGCGGCAGCCTTCTACAATCAGCGCATCATCGATGCGATGGTAGAGAAGGCGCTGAAGATGCGTGCAGCTACGGAAAACAAGTGCGGTCTTCCCGATGTTTCGGGGGACTATCTTGAAGCATTGATCCACGGCCTCCTCAAAGATGCACAACGGGCGTGGAAACAGCATCAGCCCCGCATGGGAGAAACCGCCGAACAGGCTCGCATGCATGCAGAGGCGTATGAAGCGCAACGGGCGACCCGAGTCTTGAGTCTCTCCCGCAAGACTCAGGTGAGTGTGTTCATGCGTATCGAATAGATGCGGGCTAACCCAGTTACAGAAACTGGAGGGGAGAATCCGTGTCATGAAGAAAATCATGCACATCGAAACTGCAAAGAAGAGCCAAGAAACCGCCAAAAATTGGCAGTGGATTTTGGAACTGCTGGAGCACCTTGGGACTGGCGGAATGTCCTCTGAAGATGACATTGATGCAGAGACAGCGGTTGCGGGGAAGACGATGATCACCACTGTTCATTTTGTTAAGATATGCCCGTGGCGCTCGGAGGAGGTCACCAAGTATCTGCACTGGATCGACCGCGCTGCAGAGAGTACTGCCGTCAAACCTCTCAACAAGCGGCCACGCGTCCAATCTCAACTCACGTCAGAAACCCCCCCTCCGCCGCGAGTTCCCCGTGAGATATACAACGGTAAGTGGCTGGAGGACGAATTGGCGACATTCGGAAGCGACGTCGAAGAGGAGTTGGAGATTTCGAAGGAAGCGTTCAAAATCTTGAAGCTAGCAGTGTCGAACTTGGGGCTCAAAGACCAGTCGTAGCGGATATACAATTTCTTGGCTTAGTTATTTCAGCTCGTAGCAGATATACGATTTCTTGGCTTAGTTATTTCAACTCAAATATGCTTCTTGGAATTTAAACGCGCCATTCATGAGTTGACCAAAATTCATCCATCCGACGATAAACATCGGATCGACGCGAAAGCAGAAGAGAGCGGTGGCGAGTGGTTGAAGCTGCGACTCTCTTGCCGAGTGCACCTGCGAAACGGTCTCTTGCGCATGCGCGGTGGGGACCCGAGAAACTGTTCAGCTCGAGCTAGCGATAAACACCAGATCGAGATGTTGTGAAGTGCGAGGCGTCTCTGTAATATTTGCGGCTCAGACCCGTGCATACGATGGACCCGAAGAAGTCTTGGTGTGGAAGCGGGCTCGAAGCAGGAGTCGACTAGAATTTGTCCATTCGACGGGGAAACTCGAACAATTCAGCTCGAGCTAGCGATGGACACCAGATCGAACACCAGCAGCCAGTAAGTGTAGTCTTTCACGCGATGGACACGCGAGAAACTGGAATGATTCAGCTCGAGGTGGCGATGGACACCAGATCGAGATCGTTGTGGTCAAGGTCAGTTTGATGTAGATAACGATAACGGTGCATCAGGTCACGGGTCACAGGTCACATTCGTGCTCTTACTGCGACCAGAAGTACATCTTTGGGTCGCGCCAAGTGTAACAACGCACGACGATTGGCGACGAATTACCAGAAGTTTAACTTTTGGCAGTCGTCGTGTATTGAACGGATTCCCAGAAGTTCACCTTTTGGCAGTCTTGAATCGCTGCCGCCGCTCGAGTTCCAAGCCTTTCTACGCGTTTATCTACTGGAGGTGCCGTCCAGGCTAACCGAACTAACTTGTGGACCTGTACGTCTGATTTCATGCATCTCAAAAAGCCCGCACTAACCATAATAGCATTCCCATGTCTCTGACCTTTTCGTGCATCGCCTCGGAGTCCAAGGATTCTAAATCCAAGGATTCAAAGTCACCCACTGTCCCTGTAAGCCTCCCGTTCCTGAGATGCGTGTCGATTCTCATCACTTGAGTGTTCTCCAGACCCGAGGGCCCCTCACTGGCCATTACCGCATTGGCAAAGAGCATCCACCCCTGGACTTCACCAGCCGGCGTGTCCCCCACTTCAACAACCCCACCTATATAGATGCCAGAAGCGCATATCTTATGTTCATCCCTAAACATGATCCGTGGCACGGACCGCTTCTAGGCATCCTAGAGTATACCTGGGACAGCTTGCCCATCGAGGAACACACCCCTGGTCGCTGGTGTCTGAAATACGATACCTTGATGGCATGGGGGGAGTTTGACGCCGCCTTGCGCAGCTTTGCCCGCGGTGTTATCTCCCTCTTGGGGAATCGCATCCCTCCCGACGGATGTCCATGGGGTTCGCCATTCCACTTTGGGTTCGGGATAACTCGAAAGTCTGAACACAACGCACGCACTGCTGCGTGGAACGCCAGACGGGGCTTTCTACCCCTTCTCGGCTTCTTAAGCATGAAGCTGTGGTGTATGCGGTATCATGCGCAAAACAAGGAGGACGCGAACACGGACGGGAACGCTGGCGCGAACCTTGGGAAGCGAAAACGGGCGGAAGGTGAACACGTGCCGTGGCAAGTTCTCTTGGCCCAAGAGACAGGACTCCACGCTTCCTGGATAGATTGGGCCGAAACCTCGGTTGCCGGCGACTGGACTGCTCCGCGTGTTGGTGGGCTATTCCATGTCGGTCCCACAAACACCCACGATTGGCTGCCTGAAGAACTTACGGGTCTGGAGTGGCTTCTCGACACCATTATCGATGAGCAGCCCAACATCCCCCTGTATTTTCATTGGGGAGTCCTCCCACCGTACCAAATTCATTCGACAAAATATCTGAAGAGCAGGAGGTTCTTACCCGACCTTGAGGAAATGGACTATCTCGAAGCATTGCCCGGCCGTGTGACCTTCAACCCATGGAATATGTTGGGAGACGGGACATTTGAATCTGGTCGACCCCACGCACCGACCCCTTCGTCCTCAGCTGTACTCGCTGCGGCCTCACCTCTTCCCACTCGACCTCCTCTTCCCACTCGACTGCTCAAACCGATCCCTTCGTCCTCAGCTTCAGCTGCACTTGCTGCAGCCTCTTCTTCCCTCTACCGCCCTCCTGCTCAGCTGCTCGACTCTCCACCTATCGAAAAAGATAGCGGCCAAAAAGCGGGCGAATCCCTTGATGCCTTTTTCCTTCGCCGGCAGGCAGAAAACTCCCGTAGATCCGAGAGGGAGAGTCTGAACGACAGACAAGCTCGAGCGCAGCGTGAAGCCCACGCCCAAAAGGGACTCCCGCCGGGCAAGAGAGGTAGTCGGGTGTACTATTGGGAGAAAGACAGTGGGCACTACATTCGCTACGCCGCGGGTCGTGGTAATTATGAAGCCTATTTCGAAGACTATCCCCCGGCACAGCGTCGTTATGATTCTTTCAAAGACGAATGGGATCTATGCTCAGCATTTGGGGATGATGACCGTCCTGGCGATGACGACCCGCCTGACAACAACGACAAGCCTGTCGAGAGTGGGGATGTGGTTCTCACTGACCGCGACCTGGTCCCTCGGCACGACTGGCGTGATCCCTTTCCCGACGACGACGAGAATGACACCTACTACAATGAGCGGCTTCCAGAGATGTTCAGACCCACTGGTGCAGCAGAAGTTTCAGCCCATGCCTTGACCCGCATATACCTCAAGGCTACGAGCGCTTCAGGTCAAGATCCTGAACAGGAGAATTCCGCCCAGGGGCAACCCGTATATGAGCAGATCGCTACCAATGTCCTTCATGCCCTCAACCTTCGCTTTGGCTTTGTCGAGGGCCATAATGTACCGGCCCCCTTTGACGCCCCTCCTCCTTTGGTTGTGATGAGATTGGTCGGACAGGACGATGCAGCGTCCGCCGCACTCGCGGCTGCTTTCTTCGCCCAATGTTTGCAAGGCAGCTCGCCAGGGGACATCGCTGTGAGCCTCTTCGACTTCCACCATGGCCTTACGAAGTTCAACGCAAAGTTCTACGCAACATGCATGACCATTCTGACAATGTGTACTATGCAGTCAGCGACCACGGATGTCGAATCGGCAGCGACGTCCTATTGCTGCACAATGCAGCCGATGTACTCGAGATCATCCGTCAGGAGTGGGGTCCACGGGTTAAGGACGTCGCAAGACACCTCTTGTTGCGCGGCATGACATTTTGGATGGCCATTGTTAGCTCAGAGATCATGCACACGACCCAGCCCACGGCCTCTTCCATTCGGCAGGCCAGACTCAACGCGCGCTTCGACGTGAGAGCGGGTCTCGGATATCGCGCCCCTGGCTACAAGGCAGACAATCACGACTACCATGCGTACTTTGTCCAGCGGAACTCTCTTTTGCATACGAGCAGAGGTTCCGTTGCACTGCAGTATGGCGGGGTGATTGCCCGGCTGGCGTGGTCGCAGGTGTCCGAAGATGACCTTCTCCATGGCCCAAGCGAAAATGTTTACAAGACAGGCGTGTGTTTGTGGGATCAGGAATCGAGTTATGCATACTGGTATGACAGCCTCACTGACCGCGAAATCGGTATTCTCTGTGGCGTGTACCATGTCGGAACTGGTAGGTGGAGGTCATCTCGAGCCTAACCCTTACTCACCCCAACCTTAGGTGAATTTGATTCTGGTGCCAACGCCGAGCAGATGTCCCACCTTTCGTGGTGGCCCAAACCAAACACTTGGGCATCAGGCAATTTATACCCGGGTTGGTGGATGCCGCATTGTGAAGAATGGTACCAAAACCGAGTTGCGCAGATGGCACGAGGCGACGCTATTTTGCTGAATCCCAGGAAGTGGAAGCACGGACTGAAGTACGACAAGAGGGTTAAGGAATGTTTGGCGGCACACGAGCGGATATCAGCGGCCACAGTTCTTTCGCTCCTCTCTGCGTAGTTTTTGGATGCTCATTATGTATGATACATGTACATTATTCATCTTGATGTGATATCTCGAAAAATCAATAGCATTCAAACTCAAATTCCTCAGTGTTTGTCTTAGAATATTAATGGTCTTGGACTGGCTAGGGTCGACGACCCGGCGCGTGACTAGATTCAGAGTGTGTCACAAATGTGACCTCACTTCCCCAGCGCCACGACCATGACCAGGTGTTCATCGCCTGTGCCGTGGATTGCGCCGAACTCTGACGGCCAGGTGTATAGCGCTTGGCCGTCGTGTACTAGCGATGTCCGGGTGTCGATCAAGTTTCAAAAGCTTGTGAAGGTGGTTGTTTTGCCGGTCAGGTTCCCCAAGGATTGCGACCAGGTGTTCATCGCCTGTGCCGTAGATTGCGCCGAACTCTGGCGACCAGGTATATAACGCTTGGCCGTCGCGTATTGGCAATGACAGAGTGCCGACCAAGCTCTAAAAGCTTCGCGAAGGAGATCGGTTTTCCGGACAGTTCCTGCAAGGTAATCTGCTGAAAACTTGCTCAATGTCTTCTTGATCCTGTACACAGGCTGGAAGGCCAATATCTGGGTGATATCTCACTGACGTATGATCGTCTCGACGGTCCATATTCGACATCTTTCTCGTTTCGATCCGCAGGGGAGGCAGGCGGCGGGAAAGCGTGATAAGACGTGTTTCTGTGTGCCCCCACGGCATGTACGAGAACTATGTCTGTACCTGTCTTCGAGATGAAGGAACAGAACATGCGCCGCCTCTGCGAGAGCGTGCTGTGAGCAACAATCCTCACCTGCAAGGTCTGCATCTCATTCTTATTGTTTTAGTCTACATTAATGCTGATTTCATGCTGTAAAGTGCATCGCCGTATCACCCATGCACGACCCAAGTCCACCCCCATCTGCGACTCACTGTGACGCAGTCTGGTTGGGAGGTCTCGTTGCTTCGTCGACGACCCGCGTCGGCAACCTCGCTTTCTCAGATCCTCAATTGGAGTCTTCCAGGAGCTCGAATGCCATCCAGGGGAGAGGGCTCCCTCCCCCTCTATCCACTCTTTATGTTTCCAAGTTACGGAGACTAAGGTATGTCTGGCGTAACTCTCAAAAACGTCATCCGCTGAGAATTCCACTTAGGGCGAGTCGATCGACTCCAGTTTGTAGTTGATGGCTACTTGCATGTGCCAGACACACCAGGGTAGACCCGCATCTGCGGTTGAAGGAACAATATCATAGCAGGGCAGCTGTATTGCGCTCCCGCTTCCCCCCCGACCCGGCCCACTCTTTTGGGCGCACATGGGAGCAGGGGCCCCTCGGGGTCATATCTCACACTCGCGATGGTCGCTGGCCTTTACTCCGGTGTCCCTCCCCGACTTTCTCTATGCATTAGAAACTCAGCAAACTCGACCCTCCACCTGCACAGCCACAATTTCCCCTTTTGGCGATTTGTCTTGCCATCGTAATAGCCTTCGTTCTCGAAATGGGACGCGGCGTGCCTTGGCCCTTCCAGGATATTCTCGCTGGAAAGTGGGAGCATCAACCCCTGGCGGGTCTCGGCGGGTCTCAGCGTTTCATGTCGCGGAACATTTTTTTATTCCAAAGAAGACCGCCAGATAGGCATTTGAAGTAATCTACAAGTAAGAGTGGTACGTGAATCTGATTTACAATATATGCTACAGCTAACTTCTCCTCAGTATATTACAATGGACTTGAAACCAAGTCGCGGGTCCAAGAAAATACAAATGTAAACGAGAGCCTCAGCGCCATCTGAATCTGAGCAAGCCCGCCGAGTACCGCGCACACCGCCTTCGGGGACGAAGGTTTTTTCTTCAAACGTTCGGTTCGTTGTGGAAAAAAACCAAAGAAAGAGAAAACTTACTGTATGACCGTAGACTCCTCAATTGTTGCCAAACACTCGCGGGCAATCGTCTCGATCTCCTCCAGGGAGCCTCCCGGGCGCATCCAATGGTATTCGCGATGGCTGGTGCCGCACGAGCACGGCTCCTTGAATCGGACCCGCCCATATCCTTGCCCAATCAGCCCCAGCCGTATAACGCGCTCTAGCAAGACTCGATTGACGCGGAAGAATAAAATTGAAAGAAATTAACTCACCAGCGAGGAGACGCCGCTGCACCTCGAACGCCACGAACCACATCTGTGTTTGCCCCGTGCCCCCGCACTCCTCGTACTCGAGTTGCCTGCGAGACAGGCAAGATGTCTCCCCCCACTTCACGATTAGCTCCACATGGTCGTCGCGCTGCCCGGTGAAATAGACGGTCCCCGGTCCTTCTTGCAAATAGCGGACGCGGTCTTCTTTTATGGCCAGAAGCGTGCAGATTTGGTCCGCGGGGTCAAGTCGGCGGCTGCATTCGATGAGAAATTTCAGTAAAAATATGGACAAGGCAAAAACCTACATTCTCGCCAGCTCGCGCTCTTGTGCTCGGGTACGCGTACGCTTCCGCTTCTTTGGCGGCGGGCTGCGACGTTGGCGGGTCATCGGGAGCGAGGAAGATGGGAGGATTGTGAGGAGGCGGTAAACGAGGATGGATTGGGTTTAGGGCAGTTTGCTGAAGCGGAGGAGCAATGAACACCCCTTCAAAGTGATGGTAGTCGACAAGACCGTGGTAGTTGTTGCGGACAGCAGAGACTCAGTAAGGGGAGAGCCCTAGCATCGAGGATGGGTGGGTTTCAAGGGAGTTTGCTGAAGCAGAGGAGGGATGAACACCCCTTTGCTCACAAAGTGATGGTGGTCGACAAGACGGTGGTAGTTGTTGGGATGATGGAGGGCGCGATGGCGCGCAGACCACCGATCGTTGACGTTCGGGTCCACCGAATGTATTCGCTACCCGTTGGGTTTAAGGTGATTTGCTGAAGCGGAGGAGCGATGAACACCCCTTTGCTCACTCGGTGGTGGTGATCGACAAGACGGTGTTGGTCGTTGCGGACGACCAACTCGAGGTGGTCTGGGGAGCGTGGACCTGAGAACTAATGTGGGAACCGCAGCTGACAAGTCCTCTCGGCTGCTGGGGAGAAGGTACGGATGTGGGCGGGCGTGGACGATTGCGGCTGACGCTGTCGAGCGCGTCGTTGATGAAGCCGATGCCACTGTCGGCGTCGTGCCCCAGGTCGTTGGGCGTACAACCTCGAGGGAGAACGACAACGCGCCCAATGAGGGTCAATGGGGATGGAGACGTCGAGATGGAGTCCGGGGACGATGAAGACCAGGACGCGGACGTAGAGGAGGGTGAAGGCGGCGGGGGCGCAGAGGAGCGCACGAACCGGAACAGCTGCACCCTCCCTCCCTCTCGCTCCCGCCACCCGCGCTCTCCTCGTCGAGCCTCTCAAGCCTGCTGTGATACTGTACAGTCGGATTCTCACCGGACCTCCGGGCCATTACCTCCCACACATACACAGTGGCTGTGTTGATACCCTCGGTTCTCTTTCATGTTCACTGTCTGGCTCACATCGTCCTCTGTGTTAGTGACCCCGACACTCGCTACGTCTCCGACACCCGTGCCCAAACCCGATGAACCACTCTCCGTAATCAACCGGGCGAGGAAACCAGACGCCGCCTCACCTTTCGGCGGCCACATGTGCTTGCCTTGCCATGGTGCTCAAGAACGGCTCTGCACCTACATATTTCTGTTTTTTGGGGCCATTTGCTCCCTCGTATTTTAATGTTATCTCATACAAGGTGTACTTGTACATCGGTTCTAAGCCTCGAATGAATTATTTTTTTTCCGTATCTTTGAGGGTCGACCCCAGTGTTAGTGAGTCAAGGTTAGCGGGTCGATCTGCGGGTTGACCTGCGGGTTGACCCCGGGGTCATCCTGAAACTGGCTGTTTCTGCAGACTTTTCCACGCCAACGGATTGTTATTGTTTCTGCTCGGCGGAATAGCGGCCTGAAAAGGCCAGTTTCAGCATGCCTTTCCGCTCGTGCAGAAACAATAAGATTCAGCTTATGTGATAAACGAGCGGAAAGATGTACTTTCAGCTCGCCTTTCACAATAAGATGAATCTTATTGTTTCTGGTGGTTGTGAAATGACGTCAGAAAATAGTCCTTTCCGCTTGCCTTTCCGAGATTAGAAAATAGGTAATATCCTTCCACCTTTCCTATCACCCTGAAACTGGCATTTTCCGTTACCCTTTCCAACCTATAGGAAATTTTACTAATTGCGGTGTGTATTTTTGAGAGCCGTGGTGCTTACATAATGTCTCTTCTCTTGTCCTTTACCGTCATGCTCGATGACGCGGCGCCCAGTGCTCTTCAACGGCTGACCCATTCCTCCTCAAACTCAAGCACCATACTTGCCTCACCTTTCCTCCATACCACCCCCCATATGATCAGAATTGAGCTCAAAATGCCCTAAATACGAAGTCGACCTTCCAAGACCCACTATCGAGCTTCATGGGAGACGACACACTATTTACAACCTTCTAGTGGTCAATTTATCCTTCTAGACACTTGTATGCAATGCCTAACATCCTTTCCAGCCCTCCCCAGCGGACATCGTCCTCACCCAAAAACACTGCCTCCTCCGCCTGCACCCCTCCCCGCTGCGCGAGGTCGGCGCCGATTTGCCCTCGCCAACGGCGGACACTGACGTCTCGCTATGGTGCGCATCGGCTAAACACCACCAAACTGGAACGATCAATGATGCCATCATTGATGTCTCAAATCGAGCCCGCAAAAAATTTTCAAATAATTTACCACCTTTTCTGCAGGTCCTCACCTCTGTGTGAGTCACAACAAATGCTCTCAGGGTAAAGAAGTTGAATGGGCTCAAAAGCGGAGGCATTTGAGACAGTTTTTGGATAATGGATGGGTGGAATAGGGGCTGTTTCGTAAGTACACGTGACTGATTAATTGATGCGATCAGTGATGTCTCAAATTGCCTTTGAGAAAAATATATTTATTGTCAGTTTTGATCCAATGGAAAATCCCTCTTGGGGGATTGAACTACTATCTAATCGGAGTGTTTTTGCCAGAGGATCAGAAGTAGGGAGGTTTTCCCCAGGTGCAATAGATTTTGTTCCTGTTTGGTGGTGTTTAGCCGATGCGCACCATAGTCTTGCTCAGTATGTCTCCCATACGCACCATACGTTCCAGAAAGCCCTCTTTTGAGCGTATCTTGACTGTTACCCCAGCAATGGACGCGCCTCTTCCGCTTGTCGCTGCTGAAACTTCACAGGTGCACATCGGGCAGCCAGTGGACCCATCGCTTGAAAGTTTGGTTCCCAGACGTTCTTGACACGCCCCAAGCTCACCCGCAATATAGTGGGTCTCGCCGCTTACCGTGGTAACGCCATCAAGATTGTGGGTCTGCTCTGGATCCAGCGGTGCAGGTATCCAAGACGGTGTTGACTGTCAAGCAGCTCTTGAGCCCCCTCTCGCGGGAGGAGGTTAAATATGTGCGCTGTCTTGGCCTGAACTATGCTGATAATGCTGTAAGTCCCTTCCACTCCTTTTTTGAATATTGCTCACCTTGTCGCAGGCCGAGACAAACCTACCTCTTCCGCCGTGAGTATCCGTGCGCCTAGATAGCCATAGCATGCTGATAGGTCTTACTCAGCTTTCCCGGTCCTGTTTGCAAAACCTGTCACCTTGCCCACTGGCGCTGGTGCGACGGTGGTCATCCCCAAGGCTGCGCAGCCAGTGAAGGAGCATTGCCCAGACTACGAGGTTGAGCTCGTGTCATCGGCAAGCCCGCGAGGGACGTCTCCGAGGCCAACGCGCTCGACTACGTCCTCGGCTACACCGCCGCGAATGATGTGTCGTTCCGCAAGCACTAGATGGCTGTTTCGCAATGGATGTTTTCGAAGGGATTTGGTGCGTACTTCAGATTGCTCACCATTCCCCGTTGGAGCGGCGGCTCAAACAGCTCGCAGATTACACGAACCCGCTCGGGCCCGTGCCTCGCCTCCGGCACCGCCATTCCCGACCCCCAGAAGATCCCGCTCAAATGCCTCTAAACGGCAATGTAGTCCAGAACAGAAATATGTTGTGCGTACCGTTTCGCGCGGACTAAGGCTTGCTCTGAAGTTGTGTTACCTGTAGGGACCGCATATTCACTGTGCGGCATACGGTTGCCTTCCTTTCCTGATTGACGACACTCGAGCCTGGGTCGGTCATCCTTACGGGTACGCCAAAGGGTGTCAGGTTTGTGAAGAACCCGCCTTTGTAGACTGCATGTGGTAGATAGTCAATGGATCTTGTTTTTTTGTCAAATTTGTACGGTGTGGGCAAGGAAAATATAAATATTAACACCGGAGTTTGGCCCGAATAAATAGCGACCTCTATTTGGCCAATACTTGATGTATTGGCCAAATATTGACCGAATATTGGTCCCAGGTATTGGTCGACCAATATTTCGCCAATACATCAAGTATTGGCCAAATATTGGATAGCCTTTACTTCACGGACTTGGAACAAACTTTGATTATATCAAAGCACGCGTACGCGCGTATATATATATATTTGTATGCTCGTTTGACTCACTTACGCTTGCCTCTTCGGCCCTCTTCATCGAAAAATTGCAACTCTCCAGTCCCTAAATACATCCTTAAGCTTACTAGTTGCCTCAAATTACACACAGCGTGTATACTCTATGTAACGCCATCAACCTGAAGCAGCACCGCTGTCACGACTCGCACGTCCTGCCTACACAGTCCTTCCACAGTCCTTCGGCTATGAGCCGTTCCGACGCCCAGTATAACTGGTGTCTGTGCTCAGAATGTGAGTTTCACTGCGTACAGGTTGCTAGAGGTAGAGGACGAGCGAGAGCGAGAGCAAGAAAGAGGACAAGACGGAAGAGACGCGCGTGACGCGGTGCGTGATCGCGTGCTCCCTGCTTGCTCCTCTCACCATGGTATCCACAAATCTCGACCCTAGGGACTCTGGCACGCACTCAGAAACCGATCCAACCTCTTACTCTATGTCTTGGCCTCTGGCGCTCCACTTCTCCACCCGGCAGATGCCATATCTCTTGTGTTTCGAGAGCTTCGTGTGGCTGACCAAACCGCACCTCGTTCTAGGTGAGTTCTGGTCCGATTTCCTTTGTATGGCGCTCGTTCTGACCCTCGCACCTCCTCTTGCATGCACCGGGATCTTGGAGGCCATCGGAGTCCAGATTAGCGCGCCCAGCGCCGTCAATGCCGACCTCCCAGACTTTCTGTATCATCCCCCGCTTGCTCCGCTCGACGACCCCCACAGAATGGCATTGTGTCCTCGCTTCCTTCGCTCGAGCCATCCCTCGTCCAGCAGCAACCATGACACGCCACATCTCCTTCATTCTTCTCGGATGAGATGAAACTGACGCACCTTGATGTCTTCAGGAACAACCCTCAACGGCATAGAGCTGCGATGCGAAGTCAAGCACATACATGGCGCGGGCCCGCACCTCCCCGCCTCCGGGGACACGGTGGCGGTGTTCCTCGCCTGTGCACGCATCGGCGCGATCCACAGCGTCGTTTTTACAGGCTTCTCCGCCGAGTCGCTCCGCGACCGCGTCGCGCATGCTCATCACCAGCGACGAGGCTAGCGCGGGGGACGCAGGCGGTTGTGGCAGCACGACTGGAGTACCGGGCACGTGCGTCTTCCCCCTTCCCTTCCCTTCCCCCCTCATCATGCATCCCACGCTTGCTTCGGGGTCCGCCTCATCCACGCAGTGGCCAATATGCACCACAAGCTTCGGCCGGCGCAATCGGACAATCTCTCCGGCCAGTGAAGCCCCATGCCAAGGTGCGCTAGAGCTTACCATCGTTGAGCGGTGCTGATGCAAGATGTGATTACCTCGATCTAATCCCAATGCAGGTGAATCTCTCCGATGCCCAACCCCGCGCTCGAAGACGTTCTCGCCCAAGGCAAACTTCACTGGAGCCAGATTGGTGCCACTGATGGTGTTTACGAACGGCGTGGACTGTTTCGCTCTGGGGAACACCCACTCCCTGAGTCAGCGAGGGTAATGGTCATTGCGCAGGCCCGCTGCGTGCATTGGTGAGGGTGTTGGTAGTGTACGAGTAGGATCAGCATTATGGTGCGTGAATTTGTACTTGCATGTGTCCCTGCGGTTGTGGCTGACATATTGTGCTGTAGATCTCAACTGACAATCTTGAGCTTGCAGGCTGCACGCAAGCGTGCAAACGAGGCGGAGGAGGTGAGGCGTGCGCGCACAGGTGCGCTGCGTGTTCAGTTCTCCGCAGAAATACAAAGCTGACTACCGCGCTCAATGGATGGTGCGCTCCGAGGCGTGGCTGGACTGGCGCTAGCATCACGACTCCTTCAAGCACCGCATATCGACCGCCGCCGCGCTCGCCCTCTCCTGATCCACCGACGCCCCGAGGTATACATTCTACCCACGCACGTCGAGTCTGTGAGGGTACTGGTCGTTGCGCAGGCCCGCTGCGGGCGTGGGTTGTGTGCGAAAGAGAGTCGGCATTACGGTGCGTGGGCTTGTGGACTTTCGTGCACATGCAGCCGTGGCTGATATATCGTTCTGCAGACCTTGGTTGTGCTTCCAGGTACAGTATATTTTCTTTTCTCCGTAGCAATCCAAAGCTGACTACCGCGCGCTCTAGCCTTGAGAGCGATCAATGTTGCGCTCCGACGCGTGTGTGGGGTGGCGCTAGCGGCAAGTACTACCCCTCTGCCGCCGAGCTCGCCTTCTCCAGTGACACCCTTATGCGTACACGGGGCTTGGAACGCGGCGGCCGAGGCAGCAGTCCAGGTCCAGGCTACAACCCTTCTTCGTCAGGTCGAAAAGCGGCCGGGCGATGTCTGAGAACGCCCGGATAAACCTCCGGTAGAAGTTTGTGAAGCCAAGGAACTGCTGCACATCCTTCTTGTTCTCGGGCTCGGGCCACGAGGCAACACCGGCGACCTTGACGGGGTCCATCTCCACGTGGTTGTGCGAGATGATGACGCCGAGGTACTTGATCGTCGACTTCTCGAACTCGCACCTCTCTGGTCGGAGGAAAAGACGGTGTTCGCGGAGCCGCCAGAGCACCTCCCGGACGATTTCGCGGTGACGGGCGAGGTCGGAGTGCGCGATGAGGATGTCGTCCAGGTAGACCATAACGTTTCCGGAAAGGATGAGGTCCTGGAAAATGTCGTTCATCATCGTCTGGAACATAGCCAGGGAGTTGGTAAGGCCAAAGTACATCACCAGCGGCTCAAAGAGCCCCCGGTTCGTACGGAACACGGCCTTCCATTCGTCACCTTCCCGGATCCGGACGTTGTTGAAACCCCACCGGACGTCGAGTTTCATGAAGAACCGGGCTCCCTTCAAACGGTTAATAAGATTGTTGATCAGAGGGAGCGGGTATCGGTTTTTCACGGTCATCGTGTTGAGTGTCCGGTAGTCCTGGACAAATCGGAGGGCCCCGTCCTTCTTCTTAATGAAGAAGACCAGAGACGCCATCGGTGACTTGGACGGACGGATGCGGCCGGTGCTCAACCCCTCCGCAATGAAGGCCTCGAGCTCCTTCTGTTCGAGCGGGGAGATCGGATAGACCTTGCAGTTGGGCCGGCTTCGCGTCCAGGACGAGTTCGATGGCGTGGTCCCACGCTCGCTTCTCCGGCAAGGAGTCGAAGGACTCCTTGTTGAAGACGTCTGAGAAGTCCGCAGCC
Source organism: Mycena olivaceomarginata (assembly GCA_029378375.1). Taxonomy (NCBI): domain Eukaryota; kingdom Fungi; phylum Basidiomycota; class Agaricomycetes; order Agaricales; family Mycenaceae; genus Mycena; species Mycena olivaceomarginata. The sequence continues at coordinate 153,677 of JARKIC010000461.1, read as the reverse complement.
CAGGACGGAACATTGGTTCCGGCGGGCGCAGAGTTCCGGGCGTAGGCCTCCGCAAGGCGCTGCGAGATGGTGCTGCCAGCGCAAATCTCCTCGACGGGGATGAACGCAGTGTACAGAATGCGATCACCCTCTTTGAGGTCGTCCTCTTCGTCATCATCGTCCTCCGAGTCTGGACACAGCTCCGGCAAGTCGTCGTCGTCGACCGGATTGTACCCATCATCTCCATGCCACTCCTCGGAGTCGACAGCACAGATAGACGGAGTCGGACCTTCGCGCAGCTGCCGGAGGATCGAGGCGGTGAGCTTCTCGTTCCTCCGGACAGCCCGCAACTCGTCCCGGCAGGTGCAGCATCCGGTCAGGCAGCGCGTCATTCGAACTTCCTTGGTCTCCCAGTTGATCTCCAGATTGTGTTTCTGGAGCCAGGAGTAACCGAGGATGACGTGTTGCTTCCCGAGTCGGGTTATGGCGAGCTGGATACGCTTGGAGTGCCCCTTGTAATCGACCACCATATCGACCACACCGGTGATGCCGCCCGCTTGGTTCGGGCTGCCGTCCACGTTGAGAACTGGGATAGGCTGCGAGAGAGGCCAGACCGGAAGGTTGCGGGAGATGATGTACTCCGAGTCGATGAAGCCTCCGGTCGCTCCGCAGTCGACCAGAGCCTTCACCGACATCCGGGCGGCGGTCTCTACAGACTGCAAACCCAACGGGATGTGCAAGGAGTTTCGGCCTTTGACAGAGTCGATGACGTACTGCCGGGGAAGTCGCCGTTCCGACTTCGGGCGATGAATGCGCCGAAGCGAGCCTGTCCTCATTCCCGGCTCGGGGACAGGGGCCTCCGTTACTGCCCCTCATTCCCGGCCTGGGGGCAGTGCGCGCTTCCGTCTCCGGGACGGAAGGAAGAGTCTCCGTCACTCAGATGGAAACTGGGACGGGGGGTGCGCCTCTCGCTACTTCCTCTGAATCAAATGAATTGTCACTATCTGAATACAGGAGGGCGTAGCGATTTGGGGGACGCGACCGAGGGCGCACCGCTCACATCGGCCGGGCGGGGAAAACCCGCTGGTTCCATCTCATCTCCGTCCACCGACTCGGCCGGAAGCGAGGCGGAGGTGGAGAGCCGGGGGAACAGCTCCTCGAGGAGGTTGTCTCCGAGTTGACGAACGACCTCGTCGAGAACGTCTGCATGCTGAACGTCCGAGGGGACAGGGCATTCACGGGCGAGGTGTCCGGCCGCACCGCACCGGAAACAGGTGCATGGGAACGGGCGGGCCCAGGCTCGATCGACGTCCATTGGGACAGCTGCCGGAAGGACAGGTGCCGCAAGCGGGGCGAATGTAACTGGAGCGCGCGCGGGAACCGGAACCGGAGCCGGAAATACGCCCGCTGTGCGCGACCGTGGGAAAGCGGCCGGAAGCCGCGCCGGAGGGTTTCTGGTTCGCGTGCGGCCAAACACCTCATACTGCCGGAAAGCGCGCAAGCGCCATCCGGCGTAGTCGGTGAGGTCGGGGGCGGTTCCGGACGTCGTGATCGCGATGTTGATTCGTGGGTCGAGACCGGAGCGGTACTTGGTGACCCAGACGAGAGCATCCGAGTAACCGGCCGTTACAGCCAGTTCCTCGAAGTGGTCCGTGTACCGGTAGATGTCGCAGGAGCCCTGGAAGTGGAAGTACGAGTGGGACTCAAGCTTGGTGAGGGCTTGGTCCTGTTCGTTCTCCTCAACGAACCGGAGCCGGAACTCGGCCTCGAACTGGGCCCAGGTGGGGAATGGGAACGGTACGGCGGACGCACGCCGCTCCGCCCATCGGGCAGCCGCGTCCTTCGACATGAAGGACATGGCGAACCGGACGAGTTTTTCCTGTGAGACGAACCCGTCCGCCATGAAAGCTTCTGGAACCAGCCGGTAATAGGTGAGGACGGAGTAAAGGAACATCCGCCCTTGTGTCCGGTCGCTGTTGAAAACGGCTGGAGGATTCGGTCGGAGGACCGTTTTGGGTGCTGGGTGGGGGGCCGAGAAGTCTGGACCTGGCGCCGGAGCCGGAGCGGCAGGGGCAGGGGCAGGCAGCGGATTTTGGTTGCCTGGCAATAGCTGCCGGAGCGCATCTTTGATGGCATCAAGAGAGCCTTCGACAGCGGCGAGCCGATCCGCAATTCCGGAAGCCGGATCCGGAGTGTGAACACTCGGGATCGTGGGTTGCGCGGAGAGGGGAGCGGGCGACTGGTCCATCGGAATGGAGGAGGGGTCGAGATTGGAAGTGGGGGAGGACAGAGCACTGGAGTAGTGGTCCGAATCCGTACCTGCACCAAACTTCCCAATCTTGACCAGTTGATCCCTTAGATCCTTTCTTCTGCTGTAAGGGCAACCTTAAGCTCAGCGCAAGGCGCGGAAACTAGCGGGGGAATCCGAAGTATAAATATGGGTACTAAATACAGGAGCGGGACTACTACGCACCTAGTGGGGGAATCCGAAGAGAAGAAAGGATGAGGATTCCCACGCTAGGCGAAACCTTATATACGAATAAGTAACTACCCAGGAGCACGTGTCCGGAGGTATCTACAATGATCACGGGCCTGGTCGCATAGCACGTGCCAACGAGAATGGGCGGGCGGAAAGTCGGGGGCATTAGCCGGAGCGGAGGCCGGAGCGGGGGCCGGAGCGGAAACCGGAGCGGAAGCCGGAAAGATAGCCAGAAAGGCCGGAAGAGCGGGGGTTCCCCTGACACCTGCATCTGATTTGATATGAAGAATCACAATCACAGTCAGCAATTCGTGGATTTGTTCCAGAAGGCAAACACAGTCATCCTTGTATTTGCTAACAGTCTATCAAGGTGCTGAGTTTTACAATTGATAAGAGTTGCTCCAACAAACTCACCTGGACATTTCCTAAGACAGCTTGGGTTGTGTTAATTATAGCACCCAAAAAGGGAGTTTGCATGCTATCGGCAATGATTTCCAAGGTATTTGTGGTCATAGTCAAACATGTCACTACATTTTCCAGTCTGCTCTGAGTGACAGCGGAAGGGGGCATGTTGGGGGGTGAAGTGCCCTGGGGAAGTGTTTGCCTTTTATCTTCCTGTCCGTGAGTTCCCAGTCTCACCAGTTCTTCCATTCCGTTGCCGATCTGCCAACATCAACATATGATATTTCGCGGCTATTCAGGGTTCGGTATCAGATTCTGCTCAGAATCAGGCCCGAGCTTTGGGCCACCAATCACAGACTCCCAGTTGGACGGTGTATCAAACCCTTTATAAAATTACACTGTCTACCGCTCCATTTCAGGGAACCTATTTGAGTTCCCAGCGTCACCAGTTCTTCCATTCCGTTGCTGATCTGCCAACATCAACATATGATATTTCGCAGCTATTCAGTGTTTCGGTATCAGATTCTGTTCAGAATCAGGCCCGGACTTGGAGCCACCAATCACAGACTCCTAGTTGGACGGTGTATCAAACCCTTTATAAAAATTACACTGTCCACTGCTCCATTTCAGGGAACCTTTGCACCTGTCTTCTATCACGGGCCCCAGCCCCCTAGCTTCAAGCGCTCTTGGCCGACTCCTTTCTCACAGTTCGGCAGCCAGCCGGCATTGGCAAATCAAAGAGAGGAGGCGGCCAAAGGCCGGGGCCTTGAAGGATATACAATGATTGGGTGACCGATGCTGAGTGGTGAATTAACAGTATTGTAATATTGGGGCAAAGTCAAATGCCGCCACCTGCCGCCCCCTGTGCCGCCGGGAAGCAGTGGCTGTGTTGAGGGCAGCAGTCTAGAGTTAAACTTGGATAATTGGCTGAGATTGTCTATCTAGTGTACCATGGCAGTTAGTATGCTAATAAATACATATATTCACATACATTTGAACCAGCTGAGGTGCGTACACATAGGGGAAAAAGACTGTGTTTGCATACTAATGGCGGCAGGGGCGGCAATTGGGCGGCACTCATGGCAGCACTCGGTTTTGGAGGCGGCACTTTTACGGTGTGACAAGGGCGGCAATGTGATTGTTGTGTGACATGGGGCGGCACAAAAAAAGTCAGAGGGCGGCACACCAGAAAATAACATCCAAGTAACCGCTTTCGGAACACAAGCAAAATCAACGACTCACTGTATACCGCTGGGATTTCTTGTGTGTACCACATTTACTCTGGTTCACAGAAAGTATCCAACCGACTCTTCAACTTGAACAAATCCAAGTCGCTGAGGAGTGATTTTTGAGTGACAAAATCTGTGCAATGCACGACAAGATTCACATAGTATGAGCAAGGCTTTTGATACAGTTATGTCAGCACAGAGCAGATTCCGGGTTCCGAGGTGATGAGGGCGACTGAAGCACGAAGAGTTCCAAATGAATAAGCCTGGAGTTTAGACTAGAATAGTGTAAAGTACAGGAGAATAACTACGGTTTATATACTAAAGCCTCTAGGGGTTTGTAAATTAAGGTACAGTGTCCAATGACAACGGACAAGATTAATGCAAAGTAAATGAAGGGGTATAGGAACGTAGAGGGGTGATCGGGAACCCGAAGGTTGGGAAACCGATCACAACCGTTTGGGATCCTAAAATGGTATCCAAGTTCGATTGATCAGATAGTTGATCTGATCAATGATCGGGTTGTTCGGGTTGTTCGGGTTCTGGAAGTAGAATGAAAAGACGATTCATGACATTACCCCCCCCTCTAGGTGAAACCCACCTCGGGTTTCACGATCGACACCGCTTCTTGTTCCACAGGTCCTGGCCTGTGATGACCCACTTCCGTCCGTGTGCGGTCTCTCTTAGAGCCGCCGGGTACTTCTCGTAGAAGTCTTCAAGACATTCGGTAGAATCCCCCAAGTGTTCCAAGGGCTCCCAGGTATTATCCTCGGGTCCAAAACCCTCCCATCGAATCAGGTATTGCAAGCGTTTCCGCTTTTTGTTGAGGCGTATCTTCAGTACCTCGGCAATCTCATAGAGATCAACCCCGTCCACCACGTCAGGCGGAGGGGGATCATCATGATGCTGATGAGCCGCCACCGGTGGAACCCAGGGTCGAAGGAATACGGTGTTGAAGACCGGATGAACCTTCCAGGAGTCGGGGAGTTTGAGCTCATAGGAGATTGCTCCTACTTTACGGACGACCGTGAAGGGACCATAGCGCCGAGCTTCGAACTTCTTCGTCAGGCAATGTGTGACCAAATTTGCTCCAGAGAGGTACACCTTATCGCCAGGTTTGTAGTCGGGGTCTACCTGTCGTTTGGCATTGTAGAACCTTTTCATCGTCTCCTGCGCTGCGCGCATGGCGGCCCCCGCTTCCTCTCGGACCTTCGACATCCGGGTTGCAAATTTTGTCGCGTCCTCGGTCGGTACTTTCAAGACGTGGTTCCGTCCCCTTCCGCGGGTGGAACCCCATGGTCACGAAGAAGGGGCTGAAACCTGTAGTCTTGCTAACCTGGTCGTTGTGGTTGAATTCCGCCAGAGTCAACCAATCCGCCCAGTCGTCCTGCAGGAAGTTGGTGAAAACCCGAAGGTATTGCTCGATGTTCTGGTTGACTCGTTCGGTCTGTCCATCGGTTTGCGGGTGATAGGCCGTCAAGGCGATCGACTTTATGCCCAGGAGCTTCAACAGATCCCGTATGAAGTGTCCCACGAACTGCGTTCCTCGGTCGCTGATCACCACCTCGGGCAACCCGAAGTCTTTCCACACATGGTCGCGGTAAATACGCGCCATCCCCTCTCCTCCCAGGTGCTCAGTGCAAGGCACCACCCGGATTCCTTTCCCTAGTCGATCCACGATCACCGCGATAGAGTCGTACCCATTACTGACGGGTAGCTTGGTGATTAGGTCCACCGAAACATTCTGCCAAACCCTTTCCGGAACTGCGTTGGGATGTAGTGGACCTCGGAGCTTAGAGGGAAAGAGCTTCGTCCTCTGACACACGGGACAAGCCGAGACATATCGTTTAGCGTCCGATAGCAGAGAGGGCCAGTAGTAGTTCCGGGTTACTAACTCCGCCGTTCGGAATTGTCCTGGATGTCCGGAAATGTAGTCATCGTGGTGTGCTCGTAGAATCCGGTGTCGTAGATCTCCAGTTGGGGGGACATATACGGTCCGATACCGGGTTACGAACCCGTCCTCGTGTTCTTCCCAGCCCTCGGCCTTTTCTTCTAGCGCTTTCTTCACCACATCTTCCCAATCAGCTTTCCCACCCTTGATGTCCTCCATGAACTGATCGCCCGCCGTGTCGTCCAAGACCGCCGGCATGGCTTTCAAAAATTCCTCCCCGTCCATCCTCCGGAAGTACTGTTCCGGCAGCAGCACAAGATTTGAATTATCCTGCGCCCCCTTCTCATGACCGCTTCGCCTCGAAAGCGCATCGGTTTTCGCGTGTTGTTTCCCGGGTTTGTGAATGAGCGCGAAGTCGTATTCGCTGAGTTCCAAAGACCACCGAGCCTGTCGTCTATTGAGTTTCTTCATCGTGGTGAAATACTCCAGATTCTTGTGGTCGGTCTAGATCTCAAATTTCCGCTGACTGCCCTGTAGATAGTGTCGCCATTCGTAAAGGGCCCGCATGATCGCCAACATTTCCTTGTCGTGGATGTCGTAGTTCTGCTCGGTGTCGTTTAGTCCCTCGGACATGAACGCAATTGGAACCCACACCCTGTCCTGGCACTGCGTCAAGCAGGCCCCTGTGGCGTAATCCGAGGAATCCGCCTCCACCCGCCATTCCCCATCGTCTGTTGGGAAATGCAGTACGGATTCCGAAGTTACGGCCAATATTAATTGGTCGAACACGTTCTTTTCCAGTTCTCCCCACCTCCACTTGTAATCCTTCCGGGTAAGACGAGTTAACGGCTTCGCGTAGTCCCCGAATCCTTTGATGAAGCGTTGGTAGAAGTTGAGGAACCCGAGGAAGCTTTGTACATCTTTGACATTCCTCGGGGTTGCCCATTGTCAAACGCCCTCGACTTTTATGGGATCCATCCGAATTTTCCCATCGCCGACGATAACGCCCAGATATTCGACCTCTCTCTGTTCGAACTCGCATTTCTCGGGTTTCAGGAACAACTCGTTTTCCTGAAGAATCCGCAAGACCTCCTTGACTGTGGAGCGGTGTTCTTCCGGATGTTCCGAATAGATGAGAATATCGTCCAGATAAACAATGACCTGTCCTTCCGCAATAAGATCTGCAAAGATGTCGTTCATCATGGATTGGAAGGTGGCCGGCGAGTTCGTAATGCCAAAGAACATAACCAACGGTTCCCACAACCCTCGGTTTGTGACGAACGCGGCTTTCTCTTCATCTCCTTCCTTGATCCGGATATTGTTGTATCCCTATCGAACGTCCAATTTAGTGAACCAGGTTGCCTTACAGAGCATGTGCATGATCTCCGAGATCAACGGGAGAGGATACCGGTTCTTGATGGTAAGGGAGTTCAACTTCCGATAGTCCTGAACAGGCCGTAGTTTCCCATCCTTTTTCTTCACAAAGAAGAAAGGAGAGGCCCATGGCGATTTCGAGGGGCGAATACGGCCGGTTTCCACATGTTCTTTAATGAACGCGTCCAATTCCGCCTGTTCCGGGACAGACAAGGGGATACTCCGCCCCTTTACAGGTTCTGTGCCGGGTTTCAACTCTATCGCGTGGTCCCACTTTCGCCGTTCTGGTAGTTTATCAAAGTCCTTTTTCTCAAAGACCCCTCGAAATTCCTCCAGATAATGAGCGGGGACGCTCTCTTCCAGCGTCTTAGCCCCCTTGGCCTCGTGAGCAGCGGCCACCAGCTTAGTAGCCATGCTACCCATAGCGCGGAGGTGTTCGGCATCCCGTGTGTCCAGAACGTCTTCGGGATACATCTTCGTGACGGAGATGCGGTCTCCCTCTCCTACATCGGTGTTGTCCTCCTCCTCCCACTCCTCCCATAAGCGGGCTCGTTTGCAAGCGGCAGGACACCTGGAGAAACGAATGGTTTGTTTCTGCCAGTCGATCTCCGGGTTGTGTTGTTTCAACCAATTGAACCCGATGATCACGTCGCTCTTCCCAGTATCCGTTACCGCAAACGAGAATATTTCGGCATGGTCCTGTACTCGGAGACGCATGCGCGCAACGTGGGTGATGCGTCCTCCTTTGTTGAGGGAACCGTCCGCATTGTAAACCGGAACCGCTACGGCTAGGGGTTCCACCTCGATTCCGTGCTCGTCGACGAACCGCTGGCTCATGAATCCATTGGTAGCCCCACTGTCCAGTAACCCGACCACTGTATACCCTTTAAGGTTATTCAGCCCTTCAAGGGTCATTGGAACCATCATGGAGTTCCCAGTGGCCCGGATATACTGTGGTGGCTCTTTCAAGTTGTCCAGTATGCCCAGAGCGTCAGGGAAGTAAGCCATCCGGATTTCTTCCACCATCTCGTCGTCCACCTCTTGTATTCTGGCCGGGTGAGTCCACTTGGTGATGATCTCCCGCGCCTTTCATTCTTGGGCCCGCACTCGGGTTGCAACCCGACGCGCGCTTCTGAGGGGGAGTCTGCGCCATTCCGCTTTCTCCCGCTCGGGCTTCCGGGGTTTCTTGCCCCTTCGCTTAGAGTCAGAGGGAGAAATGGCTCCCTCACTCTCCTCAAACTCAGAGGGAGTCCTCGCTCCCTCTCCTTCCATCTCCACTGTGTCTTCCCCCACACCGGGTTCTTCGATAGCCAAAACAGAGAATGAATTGTTCGAAGTCGTTACAGGTGAGGGGGGTATACGAGAATCTGAGGGCACAGTCTTCACTCGGATTCTTCGGTAAAATCCTCCTTCCCGAGGCATTCCTCCATCATTTCCGAGATCAAAGCTCGGAATTGTGGGTTGGTGGGTCCTCGGGTAGTGCAGTTACGGGCCATGTGCCCGACTTCTCCGCACTGGTAGCATCGGGGAACCGGCTTCTTGCTGACCGTCCGGTCTATGTCCATAGGCGCGGGCCCTGCGCTATGGGCCCCGCCAGTGGCGACCGGGGGCGGAACAACGGCCGCAGGGGGATTCGTTGGAGCGCGCTGCTCATTCCTGCGAAAGAAGTTCCCCGGGTTCTGGTTCTGTTGCACTTTAGGCACCGTGACGGGACGATCGCGAAGCGCGCCATCCATAATGTGGAAGGCGCGACGCAATCCGTCGTGCTTGATGACCGCCACCTTCCAGTCGGCATAGGTGATCGGTAGTGCGGTTTGTCCGTAGACGGACTGCAGAACCGGCTTCAGGATCCCCTGCTTGAGGAGATGGATAAGCGTGGTTTCGTCGTAACCCGCGGTGTTGTTGTATGTGTCCAGGAGCGTGAAGTACTCCGTGGCCGTTCCCGCACCCTGGCGCAGCTTCTCGATTTTAGCCTGCGCAATTTCCACCTGTGCCCCTCCTTTAAAGGCATCAATGAGGTTCTTCTCGAAGACCTTGTAACTCCAATACAGCGGGGTATCGGGGTCCCTCGGGTTGCGCATGGCCTGCACAATGTTGTTGGCCCATGCCGCTGCCGATCCTTCCTTCATGTAGGACAGGACGAAGGTGATCTTCGCGCTGTCCCACTCGTACGTCAGGTTGTCCAGAAAGTGCAACCAGCACTCCGCCAGATAGGAGTCCACCAATTCGGAGTCTCCTTTAAACGGGGGTAGGGGCGGCGACACGGGCCGTCTTCACCTGTTTAGTCTCCCTGGGCCCTCCCATAGAGGCTCTTCCCAAGGCAACGAGGGCATCGCGCAAGAGTTGTTGCGAATGGGCGTTGTCCTCGCAGAGCAGACGATTCTCTCCGCGCAAGTTCCCCAGTTCCTCCTGCATCACTCCGAATTGCCCTCCTGCGTGTTGTAGGGCCTGCAGCAGGACACTGTCCCTCTCTTCGCCGTTTAGGGCGTCAAAGCTCTCCATCGAGGGGAGCACATATTCGTTGCTCATCGTGTTACGTCCAGTCGGGTACGCCGTGTAGAGACACTATTCTTTTGTCAGCACAGAGCAGATTCCGGGTTCTGAGGTGACGAGGGCGACTGAAGCACGAAGAGTTCCAAATGAATAAGCCTGGAGTTTAGACTAGAATAGTGTAAAGTACAGGAGAATAACTATGGTTTATATACTAAAGCCTCTAGGGGTTTGTAAATTAAGGTACAGTGTCCAATGACAACGGACAAGATTAATGCAAAGTAAATGAAGGGGTATAGGAACGTAGAGGGGTGATCGGGAACCCGAAGGTCGGGAAACCGATCACAACCGTTTGGGATCCTAAAACGGTATCCAAGTTCGATTGATCAGATAGTTGATCTGATCAATGATCAGGTTGTTCGGGTTCTGGAAGTAGAATGAAAAGACGATTCATGACAAGTTATGAGGAGGAATTCACACTTCCAAACTGGCATAGAAGTGAGTCTGAGGGTTCAAAGAGCATCACAAGAGTGTGTGAAGATATTCTCACATCGGCTTCGGAGAAGACAACTCTGGTGGGCACAAACTGCAACTGTGTTGTGAATAACAAAGGACCCAGGAATACTGTGGTTTTTCGTTCAAATCGATAGTCACGGGTCACGCACCCCTCTGCCGATGTCGAACTTCGGCTGCGGTCATGGGTCATGGTGGTCCTTGTCGAACCTGCCGCTGGTCATGGCGCGTCCAAAATCGCCTGAAAGACGCAAAAAAGCGAAAATTTCCATGGGGTTTGTCAAAATTTTGGGGGGTGTCATGCCAAATTTTTGCTGGAGTCGAAATGTCGAACTTGAAAAAAGGGTCACGCGTCACCCCCCCTGTCGATTTGAATGAAAAACCCCATTAAATCTACCTGTAATTATGTATGTCTAGTGGATGGAAGTATAAACGGCTTCCAAATTAAAAGTGCAAACAGAAATGTGCGTGGCAATATTGAGGAGTGGCAGCATGACAGGAGTGCCGCCACTGGGGGCGGCACTTTCTCTTTTGTGGGGCAGCACACTCATGCCGCCCCGCGGCGGCAAAGGGTGGCAATGGCACCATGCTGGCGGCAGTTGCGGCACTTTCACCACGCCCCATTGAAATCCTGTCAGGAGTTGAACCCTCCATGTCAATACACGATCAGGCTGTTCTGGGGGACATAAATTTCGGTGAGACTCCAGGCTTTCAACTCGGGGCCAGGCTTTAGATATGTAATGACATTTCACCCGTGTTCTTTCGCTTTTTAAACATGCTCTCCCCCATTCAACATTCAACCTCTTGGTGGTTGTAATCAATCTGAAGTCGAGAGAGACGAGCTCGGGGAGGTGGACCATTCAAGTTTGAACAATTGAACACGTTACATGCTAAGGGTGTGCCGGCCCGAGAAGCCGAGACCTAGGGCAGGGAGGGTGGGTCGACCAGATGGCCGATAAAAAAAAAATGACCTCTTATAATTTTGCCCAAAAATCATCTAGAGGACATCCAATTATTAAGCTATAAAACACCTCAGTGCTCCCTCGAGCTTGTACAAAGCCCGAATCAAGTCTAAACGAAGCTGCATCACCCAGATCCGACCCTTTAGGAAGTGTTCCGTCATTGAGTTGGCACTGCTTGGCAGCGGCAACTAGCAAATCATCGCTATTTTTGACCAAAGACATGGCTCATTCCGAGGTGACACTAATCGAGCTGCGGAGGGTCAGCCGGGCAAGAGGCGTCGCAGAGGGTGACGAGACGGTATCGCGTACATTGCTATTGGAAATGTTGTGCTGATATTATTGAACCATTTCCGGACATTCGAGTCGTCCAGAGCACAAGAGAACCCTTGAAGTCGACTTGGTACTAGTGATTTCGAGTTGCCGGAATAGTGTTATGGTTGAAAATGAATGTTGAAGAGTCCCGTTCGTGCCGAACCAAGAAGCGGATCAAAAATTACCTTATTTGGACGTCACATGGTAGGGTGGTTCAGAGCAAGGGGTTGCTAATAAAAAAAACGGCCCTAGGTATTTTTTTTCGTTTCAGAATCCCCTTGTTACATGCTAAATTTTGCTGATTACTTATTTAGTAGGGCATCAAACCGTCCCCGTAACCTTACGGGTTTACGGGGGCGTAATTACGGTTACGGCCCCGTCCCGTTTGAGCATTTGAGTGACCTCCGTACGGGACGGGTCACGGTACGGGTTGGGGCGTAATACGGCACCCCGTAACCGTGCGTTTACGCGTAAATTACGGATGGCGCCTGGCCCAATTGGTGTTACCGATCAGTGCTTGCCGAGGTTCGCTAAGCGCTCGCTTAGATGGCGGTGAAGTCGGCTGTCGACTCCCACGACAAATGGCAGTCTCCGGGACCTTCGGCAGGCCGTGGATGCATGTCGGACGTGTCCGACATTCCGCTGGCCCGCCGAGCACTGGCCTCGATGCACCCCAGACGCACCCTGGAAGTTGTTTCCGATGCTTCATAATCGTAGTTCCTATATTTCATACGAATATAGCCTATAACTTGTCCATAACTCACTTGATATCTGCCGATTTGGCAGGATCACTCGGCAACCCGTAAATTACGCCCGTCTACGGCTATACGCACGGAACCCGTCCCGTCTGAACCCTCCGATATGCCGACTTACGCACGGGTCATGCCGTCCCGTAGGCCAAATACGGGCGTAATTTTTACGCCCGTAGGCGTATTACGCCGGTTTGATGCCCTATTATTTAGTTCAAGACTTGAACATGGAAGCTGAAGTTGAACCCCTCCACGGCGGCATGATCCGAGTATGATTCCCGCCCGTGATGCAGAAAATTAATAGCAAATGCATATAAGTAACCAACCCAGACTCAGAAAGCCTGGTAGCTAGTGGACGGCCTGCACCTACACCTACTTTTACGTCTCGCATTATAAGCATACTAGTGGGACCCCCGTTCGACTCGAGCCAGGCTAGCTCACACCTGACTTTTTTTCTTTCGGTCTTTCAACACCCCGTCCTCCGCCACCTCGCCCGGTCTTGACCGCACCCCACCGCACGCCTCGACTGACCCACCCTTCCTCTCCACAATCCCACTCTCACGCACAACGCACAAATCAATACAATAATTCCGTTTCCATTCCCCTCCTCCCCACTGCTACAATATTACAAACTCCATCTGGTGGGCCAATACAATACGAACTATATACTTACTCAGCTAAAACTAAAGCTACTTGATACAAAGATAAAGAAAAAAAGATGGTTTGGTAGGTAGCGATACTGGATACGTAGAGAGAGAATTTTTGGTCATAAACAAGGGAAAAGAAATGTAGGGAAGGGAAACGTAGAGGAGAGAAGGGAAGAGATCGTGGAGGGTCGTGACGAGCGAGCAGGAGGGCGAGGATGAATACAGTATTCCGAGAAAGACAGAGAAAGGCAAAGGACTCCGGAGGGCAGACGGCGCTTCGTGATGTGGCAGGCGAGACGAGGTAGCAAGCAACGCAGAGGTCACCGCTTCCGCTTCCCCGCCCACTTGCCTCCCCTCCCTCTCCGCCTCCCTCTCCGCCTCCTCCGTTGTATACGGCGTCGGCGTCGCCTCCCTAGAAAACAGCCCCGGCACAGGCGTCTGTGGCTCCTCGTCCTACGCCGACAGCGCACCCAGCGCCAGCGCCATCCCCACGTTGACCGACAGCACAGGAGAGCACCGCGGAACCGGCATCGGCAGCTCCTCGTCCCCCTCCCCGTCCCGGTCGTCCACGACCGTCATTTCCCCGTCCTCCCCATCTTCATCTTCCCCCTCCCCCTCGTCCTCCTCCTTATCGTCGTCGTTTGGTCGTCGTCTCCATCGACCCAGGGCCACGCGTCTTCGTCGTCTTCGTCCGGCGCGTCCCCATCGACGCACACCAAGGGCGGGAGCGGCACGCGTATGGCGTCGACGTCTGCGTCGCCGATGCAGACGACGCGGAGGAGAGGGAGAACGGGAACAGCCCCTTGACAGGGCTCCGCCTCTTCCCCCTCGCCCTCGACTTGGTCTTCCCTCCCGACGCGGGGCTCGTGTGCACGGACACGGATACGGGCGCAGGGGACGAGGACACGCTCCGAATCGTCCCCGGCGACATGGGCGTCCCGCGTGGCGTCGGCGGTGTGAGGGTGCTGACATATGTCGGAGTGGGTGTGGGCGCGGAAGCGTATCGATTAGGAGACACGGGGAACGTCACAGCGTGCGTGGAGTGGGAAGGCGAGGTATAGGATATGGGGAGGTGTACGACCGCCGCCGCATGCAGATAGTGTCGTCCTTGCCGAAGGACGCGAGGTGGCCGTCGACGGCAAACGCCTCGAGGGCGGGGCCACTGCAGCTTGGTATGGGGGTTAAGAGTATGGCTGCGGGTGCGCTGCGGCCGTGGGGTAGGAATCGGAGTGGTGCCCATTGGCGTGCGGTGGCAGCGGGAGCGCGCACGGGCGGATTGGGTCCCGGATGCCTGGAGCAACGCAGGTGCGGGTGGAGGCAGGGTGGGCATGCGGCCTGTGACGGGGGCGAGGCGGGACAAGAGCACTGCGGAGGCGCGTGCGTCAGTTCGAGTAGACGAGACGAAACGAGGTGCAAGAAGAATCAATCGCGGCGGTAGATCGTATTCGGAGGAGCAATCAAAGAATAGAATGAGGCACATTGTAGCGCTGGCGGACGGAGCGCATCTTGCCCCACTCGAACTTGACGTTCCGGGAGGAGGAAGAGGGAGGGGTGTTTTTCCTGTACGAAGAGGGCGTCGGTTTAGCAGGCAAGTAGCATGGAACACAAATAGGCAGACGCACAACGGTGAACTTGAGCGCCTCTGTGTCCTTCAATCGCAGCTCATTCTCTAGTTGGTGCTGCTTGCGCTGGTCGTTTTGACATTATTCGTCTCCCCAAGTTCTTCTACCGGTAGCAGCCGCCGCTGCCATATATCTTCTGTGGACTTCTCCGGACGAAACGAAAGGTAGGCAGCACAAAAGATCATCACAGTAATTTAATTGAGGGTTGGTGGAAGAGTCCAGGGATTCGAAGGTCAGCAAGAGTGGTTCGACTTGAGACTTGATCGTGTTCGAGATAAATCTTGCACGCAGGCGGAAGTCTGCAGCAAAGCCAGACATGTTCTTCCAGTTGTGAGTAGAATTTGACGGAGTGAGAGACGCCGGTCGTTGCCACTAGCGGGTTGATCGGGGTTGATCGGACCTGCTCTTGAGTCAAATTGCAAGTCGAGATTAATCTTGCATCCAAGTGCTCCTTTGGCCAGGTGGTTAGATAATGTTTGAGTGGAATCCGAGAATTGATGGAGAGCAGACATGCAAGAGCAAAGAGCGGATCAATCGGATCAGCGGCGGTTGTCTCTTCCCCTCATCTGCTGTCGCTCGAGTTTCCTTGCCTGGTCTTCTATCGAGTCGACTCTTCTATTTTTGCTGTTCTCACAGATGTATTCAACATTCATTTCAATTGTGCCAATTTTCCGAGGAGAACTCAGGCTCACTAAGCGCATACGATCGTCGACTTGCAGCCATATCGCGCCTTATCACGGTCTGGAATATTCTACCTCTCGTTCTTACCTTTCAGCCCTCATATCTGACATGCTTTTATCATATCCGAAACGTTTGAGGCTTCTCGACATATTTCTCGCATCCAAGTGCCGTTATTTTCACGGTCCCCGAGTACTTTGTGCACAACAAGGATCGAAGTTCATAAAATTCAATTCAACCCCGAATTCAAAAGAATCTCTGCTATGCTCTGCGCCCGTGACTTGATGGCATGCTTCTCGACAACAACCAGGGACGCGTTGATCGCCGGGCGCAAGTGTTATCTTGGGCTTATAAATTGGGTGATTCAACTAACCTCATTTTCCCACTAGAATTCTCGAGAACCGCAGAAGCACCGAGCCACTAGGATATACTTGCTAGGTTTCATTCAACAGCGCCTTCTGTGTTCTTAGATTGTGCACCGCTTGCAGGAACGGCACTAATCTGACGAGCGATCAGTGTCGAAAGCACTCCCCCGCGGTCAATGTACATCGACGACCACACAGCTACCCTCTAATTATCTGCTGTGCGGCTCCTTTTGTGGCAACATCGACAGGCGCCGAACACATTCGGCCGCATATTGATTCACGGTGAGTTGAATGGTCTTTTGGGGTGGCTTCACACCTACCCGACGATTCAACTGGTGGTATCTTCGTTCTTCCGCCGATAATAATAGAGATTCACAGGGCATCGATCGACTGGGAAACACTTACTAGGTTTGTTCAATAGCGCCTCGTGGATTCTCATACATGCTGTTGTGTGTGCTTCGACTTGACTAAAGGAACGGCATTAATCTGGCCGGCGCCACTCATACTCTATATCTGCTTATCTGCTGGATGACTCCCTACGTTTTTGATTATTCATTACGAGTTTACCGTTCCAATAGTGATTCGATTGAAGACTGTCGGATTCGTTGTCCAATCTGCGTTGTTCAACTCGGAATCATCAGTCGCTTTCAAAATGCTCATCGAGAGCCGCACAGATGCCCGAGTGGCTGGTTACGTTTGGTTTGATCAGGCGCGCTCTCCCCACCGCCACACGTTCCTATCTTGTGTGCAGAAGGGTGGACCTGTCAATCAGGTCAGTCCGCATGGAAGTTCGACGGCGCCCGTTAGATTTTTATCGTGTGTGTACATCGACCAATTTCAGACGCGACGCTAATCCGATATAGGCCATGCTACCTCTACAACATTTACACGGCATGAACAGTGTTTCTGGGGAACACGCCACAGGTCAATCGGGCCGAGTGGCTGAGAAGCAGTTGCTGGATTCGTACAGAGGCGCGTGCATCAGTTATTTTTGAATATGGTGTTGAATATTTGAGTGTGCATCTTATACCGATCGGAAATATTCGGCCAGGTCGGCTCAGCTCACCATGTTTTTTTTTTGTTTGAAATGCTGGAGACTTGCATAGACAGGAAGGGTAGTTCGTGGGCTTATTCGATGGCATTCCTTAATCTGTGCTTTGACTATTTTCGGATTCAGCGCTAGTCCTCCGCCACTGTGCTTCACCTGATCAGCGACTTGAAGCCTACTCACCCACGCTCTGCTTCTCAACGACATTTGGTACGTGCTGTATATCAAGGACTGTCTCCAGCCGGGAATGAGTTGCAAGAAGAGCTGTGGACAGACAATACATGACAGTGTGCAAGGAATCTAAGTGCTGCATGCGGGCTGTGCATCTCGACTCTGTCTTTTCTCCTCCCAATACCGCACTCCCCCCTCCCGCCCACTCCATCGCGGCAATGGCCTCAAGCCAAGCACTCATCCCTTGGGAACCTGTTTCAAATAACGGAGTGGTAGCGACACAAGAGAACTCGCGCCCCGAGGGAAAGAAATGGGCACTGATTTTGAATGCTTTTCTCTCCCCGTCACCAGGCCGCACCTTGGATCAGGTGTACACTGCTGCAGGCAAGGTTTTGGAAACTCACGCGAACCGTGTTGCATTCAAATTGGGCCTCGGTCCTCATGTCACTGCGGAGAAAATCAAATTGCACTTTGGAGATGGGGAACATCGAATGCAACAATTAGAGCTCCTTCGAATCATGGTCTCAAAAAAGATTGAGAAGTGGTGTTTGAAGCTCATGAAATATTCCTTGCCGTGTGTTTATTGCGTTGAAATTCTGCCTATAGTAATTGATGGAATGACATAGCACTGAATCCGTAAATACACAGTGTCAAGCATTCAAGGAGGTTGTTGATCTGGCCACCTTGCTTCCCGGTCTCCGTGTCCTATTTCTGCAGACCAAAGTTTTGGACAATGCAAAATTGCTGGACACCATCTCTGCACTTTGGGATCGGTCCACCAGCCCAGCAGACAAAGAATGGACATTCTGGCAGAAATTGGCCGCAACATGTTTGGCAGATACTGTGATTTCGGCAATGACGGAAGGGAATTCACTTGCAGACTTGGTGGCCTGCCATGACGAGGGCCTGAGCACAATTGAACAGCTGTTGGTTGAACATGATTGGTGAGTTGAAAAATCCCGGTCCCCAAATAATTCTGATCCACATTTCAAGTGGAGCGTCAAATTATACAAGTGCACTCTGCTTGCGGTATTTGGCTGGGATTCTTGATCTGCCTGGGTTTTGGCAGAATTTAGGACGTGCACATGCTCAAGTTGCAGATAAGTTGTGTTGTCGAATGGTCCGGGTGCTAAAGGACATTGGGGTGGATATTCCCAGTCTGGGTCCTATTGAGGCTTCTGAAGCCCCACTTGACTATGATGGCATTGATCTTCTTGCCACCACACTCCTTAATGGTCTTTCAAACTGGTTCAGCAAACTTGATCGGGGTGACTGGGCTGTGCAACCATGGTACAAAAGCTTCACCCAAGTTCTTTGGCTTCTGCGGGAGTGAGTCTCAGTTGATTGAGTTGGATTGACTCACATATCTTAACTGAGTTCATCAAGGCCACGGGCTGGAGAACTGTTACCATGTTCATCTTCCTCTGCCATGACCACCTTTGAAGATATTCTGCCCACTAGCTATCAAGATCGGGTCCTGAATGTGATGGTTGATAAGTAAGAGGTTTCTCCATCCATTGCTCTTCATACTGAAAACTCTATGGCAGCCAGAATGATACCATCCCGACAGAGCAATCCACTGATGGTATCAATCATTCAACAGATAACCTGTCAGCACACAGCATTGACAGTGATGCCAACCAGGAAAATTCGGGACAGACCATTGAGTCTCTAGATGATTCACAAAGTCGAACTTCTGATCTTGACTCTACAATGCCTCCAGAGGAAAGCACAACAGATGAAAATTCAGACTTCTCAGAGGAGGATGACACTGCTTCTGATATTACTGGATATGAGGAACAATTCGACGTGGCTCTGGGACACAATCTGGATATGCTTGGAGATTTGGTGAGCAGATAAATTGATTGCAGAGCTACAGCCAATCAGTCTTAGATCAATGGGACCACAGGGATGCCTGGAATTTCTGGAGCACAAAGCTTACTGGCTTCAACTTCATGGCCATCTCCAGAAGCCCAGCACAAAGACCTTGAAGGGTGGAAACTCATACTGCTTGATAAGCGAACAGATCTTGGGGAGAATCATCCAGAGACTATGGAGGCAATGGAAAAGCTTGCATGGCTATACTATGAACTTGGTGACTTCAAGTCAGAAAGAGACCTGCGAGTTACAGTGCTTGAAAAGTACCAGATTCTTCACGGGGAAGATGACCCACGTACTCTGCAGGCTATGGTTTATTTAGGGAGTACACACCGTGCACTGGGAGAGGATAAGGAAGCACAGGAGATGTTAGAGCTGGCACTGGAGAAGAAGAGAAAGGTTCTAGGTGAAAACCATCCCGAGACTGCAGGGACCCTGAGTTTTTTGGCATTATTATACCAAGACCTTGGCCAATTAAACAAGGCCCAAGAAACCGGAATGGCAGCAGTGGAGAAGCATACCCAACTTCTGGGAGAAGATCATCCAGGCACTCTGTGGTCTATGCACACTCTGGCAGATATCTACCGTCGACTAGGCCAGTTCATAGAGGCAGAAGATCAATATCACATTGTTGTGGAAAAGAGCATCAGGATTCTTGGAGAGAACCATCCTAGCACACTGCGAGCTATGAGAGGTTTGGGGATGACATACCTTGCCTCAGGCCAGCTCAAGAAGGCAGAGGACCTTCTGACTGTTGTTTTTGACAAACAGAAGACAATTCTTGGGAAAGAGCATCCAGACACTATATTCACCATGGGTCACCTGGCAAGTACCTTGGGTCAGCTCAGTGCTGCAGAGGAGCTGGCAACTGCATGTCTACAGAAGCATCAAAAGTTTGCGGTGAAGATCATCCTCAAACCCTGTGGATGATGGGTGAGCTTGCATCAATATTCTGGAAGCAAGGTCAGCTAGAATGTGCAGAAGAGCTTCTTGTTACTGTTCTTGAGAAGTGGAGAAAGCTTTTGGTGATGACTATACAAACACCAGGTGGACTATGAATGAGCTTGCAAACTTATACCGAAGCATGGGTAAACTCCACGCTGCCCAGGAATTGGAAAGACTCATTAAAAGTCGAGCAGTCTAACTCACACTCTGATGTCTGAGTAGAACATTACAGTACCAGTTTCAATTTCTTCTTATTTACCATCCTGCCCCACTACCCATGGTTGTCAACTTGATTGCAGGACCTTTGTTTATGAGTTGTGTGTGTGAAATCCATCTACTGTTGCAATTTTTCTGTTTCTTTTTCTTTTTGTGACTTTGTTCACCTATATCATTGTTTGACATCCAACTCTTGTCCAATTTTTCGCCTCCCATACTCGGCTTTCTCAATTTCTGCCATGCAAGTAGCATGGCCCCTTCCTTTCTTTCTTTTTGTCCCTACATTTCTTTCTCTTTGGCCCTATCCTATCTCAAAATGTCCTCATTCACCTATATGATTGTTTGATGCCCAACACTTGTCCAATGTTTCACCTCCAATACTTGGCTTTATTCCAATTTCTGTTGAGCAGTTAGCATGGACTTGCACCTCAAATAGTCTTACATATAAGTTGAATCACACTGAAACAGGCTTTGAATTTGTGCTGCATACGGAGGTCATGTTCTTTCCCCTTCCTTCCTTTTGTTTTGACCCTTCACCTGCCTATCTCCACCTCTCATTGTTTGATTATAACCCACCGTTTTTACACATATTACTGAGTGCAGACACACATTTATTGGTTCAGCTGAACCACAATTATAATGTGATAGCCCTATTGTCATTGGCCTGTGTTGTGAATGACACTTTACAATAAATAGTATAAAGAAATCTGGTCAAGTTGGAACCTTCATGTCAATACACAATCAGGCTGTTCTGAGGGGCACAAATTTCGGTGAGACTCCAGGCTTTCAACTCGGGACTAGGCTTTCTGAGATATGTAATAACATTTTGCCCATGTTCTTTCACTTTTTAAACATGCTCTCCCCTGTTCAACACCCAACCCGTGGTGGTTATAATCAATCTGAGACCTTCGAAGTTGGAAGTTGGGAGAGGCATGGGCTCGGGAAGTGATCAATTTGAGTTGAAGAGGCTGAAAAGATCCCATTTTATTCAAGTATCCAATGTTGCCTGCTTCCTTTCACTGAGCTCTCCACCAATATCTTTATCGTACATTTTGAATCAGTTTTCAGCCATGGTGCACAGCTGCATGCTGCAGGCATGAGTGTTGAATTTTTTGATTACTTACTTAGTTGAAGACAGACTTGAACAGCTCCACGGTAGAAAGCACGATTCACACACAGAACCAAACACCCACCCCACATCCACCCCTAATATCATGTTGTCTCGCATCATAAGTATACCAGTGGGAACCCCCGTTTGATTCGGGCCAGGCTAGCTCTGTACCCATTCATGCCTGACTTTTTTCTTTCAGTCTTTCAACACCCCGTCCTCCCTCACCTCGTTTTGCCTTTATTGCCTCTGGAGTTGGCCACATCCACCGTGTGTTCCACCCCTTCCTTCCTCCTTTCCTCCCTCCTCCTCACCCTCACCGCTCCCTTCACCCTCTCACAAATCAATACAATAATTTCTGTTTTATTCCCATTCTCCTCCCCACTGCTACAATATTACAAACTCTCCCATCCA
This sequence comes from Mycena olivaceomarginata, assembly GCA_029378375.1. Taxonomy (NCBI): domain Eukaryota; kingdom Fungi; phylum Basidiomycota; class Agaricomycetes; order Agaricales; family Mycenaceae; genus Mycena; species Mycena olivaceomarginata. The sequence continues at coordinate 132,208 of JARKIC010000461.1, read as the reverse complement.
ACCAATATAATACGAGACTATGTACTGACTTAACTAATCAAAACTAAAGCTCCTTGATATGAGGATATGGCATAAGGAATGGGGGGCAGACAATATAGATAATATACTTGGTACATAAAGAGAGATTATTTTTGGTTGATACTGATATGCAAAGAGAAAAAGATAAATTTAGGGAAAAAAAATGTGAGGAGTTGTAACGAGCGAGTGAGCGAGGATGGATACAATATTCGGGAAAAAGCAGACGGTGGTCCGTGACGTGGGGTGTGAGACACCGAGCAAGTGATGTGTGAAGCGTGAGGTCACTGCTTCCACTTCCCCCCCCCCCCTTCCTGCTTCCCTTCCTGCTCCTGCTCCTGCTCCTCCTCCCTCATTGTATACGGCATCGGTGTCACCTCCCACTCATACCTATACAGCCCCAGGACGGGTGTTTATGGCTTTTTTCCCTCCTCCTCGCTCTTATGGTATCCAGGCGGCGCACCGACGTGGACATCAACACTGAGCACAGGTCGCGTATGAGGCACGAGCAGCTCTTTGTCCCCCGTCCCCTCCCGGTCGTTCACGATCATCATCTCCCCATCCTCATCCTCATCTCCCCTCTTCCCCATCCCCATCTTCATCTTCATCTTCATCCACCCAGGTGTCTTCGTCGTCCTGCGACTGCTAGAGTATTGTCAAGACGAAGTGATTTGACCTTCCTGATGGAACAGAGTGTGTTCCATTGGACTGGACCAAGGTCAAACAGGCTGCGCAAAATGCCCTTATGCAGAAGTGATCAAAGATCAAGAAAGCTGTGAGTTTTCACTTCCTTCCTCTCATTTAGTTATGACAGTGACCGCTCTGCAGCTTGCTGCCAGCCTCGAGAAGAATGACGAAGGCATAAACAATCTAGACTCGCGACCACTGTACTATTTAATTCAATTCATGTGCCCTGTGACCCGTGACATCCAGCAACAAACTTTCATATTTGTTGATTGCCCCTGGGGACCATGACACAAAAACAAATTCGCGCTTTGCTCCAGGACATCCAGACGAGTTTTGGCACCACACCAACAAGGACCAGGATATCCCTGTTCCTGGTTGAACTCCCTTTATCTACCAAGCAGTTTCAATAGAACTTGAAGGGTTTGTGAGCTGCCAGTCCAATTCACACTGCTTTAGCATCGAGCGAGTGCATGTGGGAGCAGGACAAGTTGAGTTTCTCCCATCACATTAGAAATGACAGCTGTGTGAGCACCACCGCCATTCCAACATCAGGGCACATCAGCGAAGAAAGAAAATATTTTGGATGTGTTTTTTTCGCGATTTTGCGACTTTTTTACAAGTTCATGCTCAGCCTCGGTGACCTGTGACAGGCGCGAAATTATTCGCCAATTTGGGGGCCTGTGATGCGTGACCAACGAATTGAATTAAATAGTACAGCAGTCTGTTTTAGGTAACCAAACTTTGATCACGAGACAAGCAAGCGATCAAAGGGTTCCTAAAACAACTGGGATCATTGGTTGACAGTTTGGCGGGACGCGCCAATCATGATTTCGGACTTAGGATTTTTAGCCCGTCTACACCCGTCCCCTCCCCTCCCATACTTTCAGAATGAGGTAGCTCAAGGCACAAGTTATATGAAGAAAGTTCCTTTATTTTCATTCTGCATTGATAGAGCACCATTTATTTTCGGGTAAAATCCGATCCAAGTTGCTGTCATACAACTTAGAATTGAAAATTGACCATCTTTTCCTATACAAGTTTCCATACTTTTTTTCAACGTGTAGAAGGTCGAAAATACCAAGTCCAAAATCATGTTTCGTGGGATCAGCCAAAACTGCAACCAGTGATCCCAGCCGCTTCGCCAACTGTGATAAGCGCAGCCACGTGCTTGGCGAACGCAGTTGGTCACGAGCCTAGTCAAAATCATCTGATGCTCTTTAGGTTCGGAACAAGCCGCCTTCTGATCACATGATATCCACGTGCTTCGCAGGGGAATTCAGAAGGGGCTTGTGCCAAGATGACCAAAAAGGGCAATGTGTTCAAACTGATCTCCTGCTTCAGGAAGTGCCCCGTTCCCTTTGACCCAAGTTGCTAGTTTGTACATTGGAAGTGCGAAAATGATCTGGCCTACTCAGAATGTTCATATATGTGCTCAGAGTCCCGGAGGATCCGCCGCTATCAAGGCTTGATGTCAAAAATTGAGAAGCTGAATTGTTTCTACCACACCCACCTAGGGGTGAATTAAAAAAATCTGAGTAGACAGTCCACTTCATTTCATTTTATTGACCTGGAAACTACATTCACCCAAGGCAGATAGGTGGGTATTATTATGCTGTAGGCCAGGAACATGAGGGAGGGGATATTTACACTGATATCACATTCATATTCAAGATCTTCATTTCACTTAAAAATATTCCTGGGGGCTAGTAGAATCTATCCCTGTTCCAAAATAACTCACTGGCCATTTTATTCTGGCTTAGCTCTCCAGTTCAAGGCAAGACAAGGTGGATGTCACACATGTCACGCAGTGTCACACACATCATCAATGGACATAAATATATTTCCTGCATGAAGAAAGAAGTTTTGGATATAAAACTTGGTGGGAGACTTTCTGTAAATTGTTCTCCGAGTCCATCGAGCCCATAAATCAACAGAATTCCAAATGAACTTGTTTTGCCTGATGAAAATTGGAAGTGCATTCACCTGTGCAAAGATCAGATTCATTCCAATAGTGATGGGTCATTGGCTCAATCTTAGTTGCCAGGTGTCTTCTAGGACATCTAATAAACATTTTCTCAGGCAAGACTATGAGGATCCGAGTTGAAATGGTGGAGAAAACCCAGTTTGAACACATCACCCTTTTTTGGCAGTTTGTACCAAGCCTCTCTCCGGGCCACAACTATGGGATACTAGCCGATACTAGGCTATTGCTGGAAAGCCGGCCTGTGTGCGAGCACTTTTCTGCTGGCTTGCCGTCCATTCAAATTCTCCACAATCCACAATAACAATAGAAAAACAGAACCAATAGTATTGATTCTACCAACATACAGATAGAATACCTCCTACATGCCCACCGCTGCCTTTGCTCGTCCAAATACATCGCCAGATCCCGCAGCAGCTCCGGCTGTCCATATAGGGCACATCACTGCGCGCAAACCACCTTGCTCCACCCCCCTCTGCACTGCAATCGACAACAGCCATCCGGCGTGCGAGTGGCCGCGTCCCGGGCTCGGCACGCTGACGTCGCCCGGTGGCGCTCCGTGAATGCAAGCATCCGGTTCACCGTGCGTACTGCGCCTCTTCGGTGCGGCCCATTGAGTGTGCGGGACAATCCTGCACTGTACTCGTGAATGGTTTAGTGCCGGTGTGGGGAGGAAAAGACAGAGGAACAGCTAAACTGACCTCAGCTACAATGCACTGCTCGCCGCGCAGTTTCGCTTCGCGGTTTTACACCAACTGCACGAGCGCCGTCACCGCCGATCCAGACATCCCCACCGGGTGCACGAGCTTGCCCACCCACGCCGCCTCGACGATCACGCTATATGGGCAGACCATAGATAATCAGCATCAAGACAAATGCAATAACATCGGTCGCACTTGGGCCATGACTGTGCTCTGTGATTGCGCATAGACGTAGTTGTATTGTGCAGGTCGACATCGAGCGTGGCGAGTAGACGTGGTCGACAGGCAGAGAGGACGCCACCTGCGGGTATTGGAGCACAAAGACTAGAGCCTGATGGGCCGCCGACGCCGTCAGAAGGGAAGGTTGAGGGAGACAGGCAGACACACCAGAGCTTCAATGGATCTAGCCACTCGGCCGGGGTTCGAGCGTGTATGCGTGGTGAGCGAGGGAAGGGCCTAGGAAGAAGTAAAGTCGAGGAAGGGAGGAGGAAGTCGGAGACAAAGAACAAAACTGCCACGTGGTGGCCACGTGTCGCTTTAAGTGATCCGTCGCCCCACCTGTCCTCCTCGTGAATGCCTTGCGTCTTCGCGAACTTCCGACCGGATTACAGGCTCGTGGTCAACCACGACCATCAGTCTCCCAGGGCCCTTGAACGCCGTCGTTCCGGCTTAATTTTGCGTGCGTCGCGGTGGGTGGTTGGGCCCGTCTTTGACATTGTTCTTGTCTTGCTTAGAAGTGTTCAAAATTATCTGCATGTTTGCATTACTTTAAATAATACTCATTGCTTGTCAATATCATGCTGGTCCACGCCGTCGATAGGAAATACCAGGGAAATAACCGACAGGAAAAGCTCCCAGCGGCAAGCGGTCCATAGTGGTGGTACGCCGTTTCCATAGTGCTTCATAGTGCTCCATAGTGATTGGTGCTACACCGCATAGCACTCTCCAGTGCTATTATAGCACTGGAGAGTGCTATGAGTTGCTATGGGTTCTAGAATCACCGGCTCGCCGGTGCGGAGAGAGGGTTGCTCCGAACCTAGATGCTCTTCAAGTCTTGTCAATGTCATCGATGTTTAATTTAGACGTAGGCTCGTGACCAACCGCGTTCGCCAAGCACGTGGCTGCGCTTATCACGGTTGGCGAAGCCAATGGTCCCACAGCACCGATCTTCTTGCCCTCGTGATCGGTGCGTGGGAACAGACTGGTCGCGAGTCTAATTTAGACGTTATCTTGGCGCGTTGGATCACATGGAGTTTGCGTTCCAAGCCTCCTCCGACATGAGTCCGACTTGATGTTCCGAGTCGGTCTCCAATTGTGTCTCTAAGGACCTCGCATGGCTGAAATTAATCGCTGCCTGGGCTTGAAATCCTCAAGACCCGTGCGATGGTCCCCGGTAGTCTCCCGCGCATACTTAACTCGTGGTCTCTCGTTTTCTCGTTCGCTCCACATACACACCCTGGTCGACTCCATGACACAGGAAATTGGGATGCTGCCGGGGCTCAGGCTGGCCCACTGACCGGATTGCGACAATTTCACGGCGAATACAACCCGCAAGAGACGCGAACGAAACGTTCGTGTTTGGTCCTGCTCTATAATTAGGTGTTTCTCCCGGCTCTTCATCCGAGGTATTTTTGGTCAGATAGCTGCAAATGACCGTAACTTTCGGAAGACAGAATTTGAGAATGCCTTGCAAACACTTTGGACGGGCTCATTAGTCCGGAGAAGCGTTCTGAGCTTGTGGATGTTTCTTCAGTGCGGAACATGGCAGTGTCGATGAAGGTTGAGAACTCTTGAGAAGGGTGCGTGCTGTCACGGGTTGTGCGCAGATTGTAAAGCGCATCGATCAATTCAAACTGAGGTATCTTTCCTCACCCCCTCATCATGTTTCTCTCTAGCCTGCTGCTGGGCGTTGCGGCCGTCGCTTCTGTCCAGGCTGCATCCTCCGCGTTCCCGGCGGGAGTTATTGCCACAGGGACTCAAGGCGTGACGAATCCGCCCGTCCCCACAATGCCGACAGCTATCAACCAGGCCTCCATGGCGCGCCTTCTCACCCTCAACTCGATAGACGACTTTTGTCTTTTCGCGCCACCTACAGGCCCGGACGTGATTGGAAACACCGAGGTACAAAAATCGGGGTCGTCTATCACTGGAATATACTTACTTCAGTGCTTTTGAGGCGGAGGAGGTCGCATGGTGTACGAAACCCCGCAATAATGCCCGAGTCATTCCAGATGGCACTATCACTGGTGTCACCTTCCTCAAGACTGATTTCTATGTCCAAATTATGGGTACCGGCGACTTCACCAAGTTGAACATCCAGTCTGGGGACGAAGGAGGCGAACTAGACCCACACGGTAAGAATTCATATGCAGTCACTAAAACAATAGTGACTCATGTCTTGTAGGTGCGACTGGTGCGGGCAACCCAGTAGGAGGCAACGTGACGACCAACATTGTGGACGGGGTGGACGAGCCCATCGCAGAATGGATGTTGTACATCGATTACAACCAGTTCTGCATCCGCGCGTGCACCAATGCCAACTCGACGTACAGTGCTGCGTTCATGTGCTGGCATGAACTGGATGTGATGGGATGCGAGTTCGTCATGCCGGGAACCTACCATGACCCTGGCACTTTGTGAGTCTCGTATTATATCTCTCTATCGCTTTTGAATGATCGTGGTTCAGCGAGAGCTGCGACGCCGACGTCGCATATCCTCCGGGGTGGTATCCTACAGCCACCGTGGACGGCACGACGCAATTCTCCACTTTCGCCCAATTTTTCACCGGGATCTTCACCGGCGCTGATGGTCAGCCGACCCCGTATACCGTGGGCGATACCGTCACTCCTAGTGCGCCCTTCAGTACGCCGGTCTCGTCGAACTGTGTCACCACCTCGACCATTGCCAATGGCATCGCGCTCGCATCGCTGACTTCCGGGGCAATTGGGATGGCACCCCCGCCCGTTAGTTCAACCGGGAGCGGAGCGGCGACTGCAGGGGGTTCTCCGACTGGAGGGGCTTCTCCGACTGGAGGAGCTTCTTCGACTGGAGGAGCTGCTCAGAGCAGCTCTCCCACCAATTCAGGTAGAACCACCAATTCATATGCTAAGAACATCAACGCTGACCTGTCGGTGATTTCCAGCTACCTCGCCTACGAGCTCCACCGGCTCGAATACCGTGACGGCGACTGGAGGGGCTGCTCTGGGCGGCTCTCCCACCAATTCAGGTAGAACGGCCTGATTTATATAATGAGAATTTAACGTTGACGATTGTCCAGCTACCTCGCCTACGGGTTCCACGGGCTCAAACGCTGCCTTCCGTGGGACTCATGTCGGATACAGCACGATCGGCGAATATGCCGGAATCGTCTTGGTGAGCTTAGTCTCTGGTCTGGCCGCAATCGCCATGCTGCACTAGGACATTTTGTCGTGAGTCCCGTCAAAATAGGTCAAAATCTGTCCAGGTTTTAAATGTTCACAGGACCTGGAATTGATCTCTACGATGTATGTATATTCTTCAACCATGTATGATCACCAACATTTCGATATCTCTGGACAATTCCCAACTTATGAACTGGACAAAGCTTATGTACGCATGTACAGGCCTTAAGATACATCCGCAGTGTGTGCAAAAAAACTATATGACATTGTATATTGTCTCAGCGAACCGGCCAAAAGAAAAGGACAGAACAGACTCAGGAGCCGAGGGCTGGGCCACTCCATTTTTCAAGGAAGGAACATGTTAGCCGCGGTGTTCCCTAAAAGGAACATGCGGGCTCTGTACACTGCCAGCTGGCTTGGCGGTGGAATTCCGCAGATCGGTCGATATCAGATTGTAGCGGACCTCACGTGAGACATTCCACTGTCTTTCCACAGCAGAACGAGGCCGTGAAAAGCCTGCACAGCGTTCACTGAAATATCAAGGACCGGTCTCTTGAGTCTCCTATCACACAAATGGAATACAGACGACTGCATCTATTTATCCTAGCTTAGTTTTCAGTAATTACCATTAAAAATGATTTATTAAAATATTGGACGCGAGAGTGGACGACGCAATAAAAAAACACTTGGAGGCACGACTATGTAAATGAATCGGGTAAGTTATACCTTTGCCGTGCCAGCCTGAGCCTCAATCTGGGCCTGGGCTTCCAAACCAGCGGCCGTGAGCCCAGCCCCCTCATCCTCGTCCTCAGGCTCCTCGTCCGACCCGGAATCCTCATCCACATCTACCGACGCAGTGCTGGCAACGTACTTCTCACGGTCGGCGCGGATGATGGCGTCCTCCCATCTAGACGAAGTAAGTATACCAGGGAGTGAATATATGACAACAACCACGTACTCTTTCCAGCCCGCGGCCTCGCGATTGGTGCCGTGAATGCGAGTAAGGATTCTTGAGTTCGACATTCACGGCCATCCAGAAGCCCGTGTCCGCGCCATTTAACAGCCTTCTGGGTGATAGCAACGGCAGCCAACGGTGCCGCTTTGCTGCGCTGTTCATCCAATCAGCCTGGATACAATGACGAGCGAGAAGGATATACACGTACCAACAACGCAATGTGAGCCAGAGCATCGTTTTTGATGAAGGGTAGACTTGGATCCGTTCAGATGATATTTGTTTATCAATATGTGCGCAAGCTCGTCGAGAGGCAAGGAAGTAAGCTTCCTCCCCCTCCGATCCATCCACGGAAACGAGCAGCGGCAGCGGCACACGTATCGGACACGGCGGCGTCGTCTGCGTCGTCGATGCAGCGGATGCGGAGGGAGAGCGAGAACGGGAACAGTACTTCGCAGGGCTGCTCCTCTGCCCCGCGCCGATGCCTTGGGCTTCCCTCCCGGCACTGGGGCTCGTGCGCACAGGTGCGGATGGGGACGACACACTCCACACCATGGGTGGCATGCCCGGCAGCGTCGGCAGGTTGAGCGTCGAGATGGATGTCGGGGCGGGTGTGGGTGTGGGCGTCGCCGCGGAGGCGTATCGGTGGGGTAATACTGGGAACGCCACCTGCACCGGTGCAGAGGTGCAGAGGTGCATGAAGGGGAGGCATACGGCGGCCGCCGCACGTAGATGGCGTCGCCCTTCCCGAAGGACGCGAGGTGCGTGTTGGTGAGGGCTGCGAACGCCTCGGGGGTGGCTTGGTGTGGGGGTGAGAATACGGGTGCCGCGGGGTAGGAGTAGGAGTGGTATGCGTGCGGCGGGAACGGGAGCACGGGCGGGTCTCTCCTAGCGTCTGCGGATGGAGGTACGGGGAATGCGCGGTCGACGGGGGCAGCGACGCGGGGCAGGGGGACTGCGGTGGCACATGCGTCAGTTTCGAGGACACGAGACAAAACGGGGTGCAAAGAGAATTGCCAGTGGTGTATATCGGAGGATCGATGAAGAGATGGAAATTCGCACATTGTAGTGTCAGGGGACGGACCGCATCCGCGTCGACGCCGCTCCATTCGAACTGGAAGGACAGGAAGAGCGAGAGGCGTTGTTCCTGTAAGGCGAGGTGTGCATCAGTACAGAAGAAAAAAGATGAACAATGGGTGGCAGAACGCACCTCGGTGTTCTCCAGTCGGTGCTAATTCTCGAGCTCGAGCAGGCGCTGCTTCAGCGTGGGCTCAGCGGCGGGGCGGCGCACAGTCGTTGTTGCCATTCTCCTCCTTCTTCGTCTATTCGAGGTATTCTTCTACCTGTAACAGTCGCTGCTTGCGCTTCCACATCTTCTTTGCACTTCGGATGAACAGCGGTTGCGATATTCTTTTGCGAGCAAACGCGCCTGAGTTCAGCGAGCGAAGCAAAGGAACGGCAAATCGGCAAGTGCCAAGCAAAGCCAAAGAGTGGGCCAATCAGACCGGCGGTGGTTGTTTCCTGCTCTCATCTCGCTCTTCCCTCGAGTCGACTCTCCTCGCCCCATTTCTGGAGCACTTGCTACTCTAGACAAGATTCATACATATTCATTCCAATTGCGCGAACGTTACTCGGTGCGATGCAACCAGCGACGATTCTATTCACTCAGCGGTGAGCGCCTTCACTGCCGTGGATGTAGACGCCTCGGCAGAAATTATCGGGCAGCCAAAAAGAGAACGATACCCAACTGCCGGTCAAACTCGACCCACGTTTTATAACATCAAGTGCATCCGATAACCTGGCACGTCTCTCTTTTATCGGTCTTGTCCGCGCGGACTCGAAGTGTTGGGATGCGGGGATTTCAAGTTCAGCACATTCAGCTCTCCGAGTTTCTGCACCTGTCGGATCCAGCCTCGCCCATTATCGTGATTTCCCAGAGACTTGACCCGCCTTCACAATTTGCATCTACGCATTCGCATTCATCTTGCACCCGCATTTATACACCCTTGCAACTGTTCCCTGTCCTGGTTCGTTTCTTTTTCCTGTTCCAATATTCCTCCACTCATGACTCCAGACAGAATATACACCGGATCGCCATTTAAGAACGCTCGATTTCCACACCAGAACTTCAGGCTGCTCTCATTCATCTCTTACCTGCACCTGTGAAGTACCGCTATTTGTCGTCCCCCCCGCGCTGCGCTTCAGGAGCCTCTGATCACCGTGCACGATAAGGTCGTCCAACTTTTCGCGCACTCGGTTTTGGTCCCAAATCCGATTCGATTCGCGTACTCCGTGGCTGCAAGTTTATCTCGGATCCCCAGGCAAGAGTCTGTCTTGACATCGCATCAGTGAGCAGGGGCGAGGCAAGGATCAAAAAACCGTTTCTCCCCGATCGAATTGGTGCTACGCCTTCCTTCCTTGGTTCCTTTTCTTTCGGATTTGAACTCGACGCCGTCCATGCAGTAATGACCTGGTACGCTCCGGATCCGTCCTATCCATCCTATATCCGTTTGTCCCTTTCTTTCCTTCCTTATTCAACCCCCGCTCGCCTCAGACTTCAAGAACATTTCCAGCACGTCTGGATCGCACTACCCTGTCCGGATTTCGTTCTCTCGTCCCGGCAAGTTGTGAACTTGCCTCCCGTGCTTTTTCACTCGTTTGTTGCTTTTTTTTTTTTTTTTTTTTTTTTTTTGCTTTGAAGCTTGCAGCGGCGCACCGTATGATTCATTCACAATGTATTCGATATCCTTTCAACAAGACGAGAGGAATCCCTCACGTCCTCTTCGCAGCGATTCGCCGCACAGTCCCCGCATCGACTGGACAATTCTAGCGATATTGCGGTCCGTTGGACCCATCGTTTTAGAGTGCATTGGGCTCAACCTTAATTCCTGCTGTAATCACAGAAGCGCCGACTGACTGGAAAATACATGCCAAAGTAGGTTTGTCCAACGGCGCCTCTTGTACATCGACCAATTTCGAAGCGGTGTTGATCTGATATGCTGCGCACTCGTATGTGCTGCGCGTTGTATATTTTCTCAGCACGACAGGAACCGCCAGCATCTCTCGGGAACAAGCTGAATCAAACTTAGGCGGATTAAACCAAGGTTAGTCCACATAGAAGTTCAACGGCGCTGTTGGATCCCTATCATGTGTGTACGTCGACCAAATTCAGACGCGGTGCTAATCTGATATACCGTACACCCACCCGTATGTGCGATGTGCGGCTAGGCTATTCTCACAACATGTACACGATATGAACAGTGATTCTGAGGAACGCACTGGAACTTCGGCGGATTTAGCCGATCTTGGGCTTGTCAATCAGGTGAGCTGAACTCAAGCTCGTAGAAGTGCCCGAGTGGATGGGCAACAGTTGCTACAGCAGGCGCGTGTATTATTTATTTTTGAATATGTTGCGAGATGATCATTGATGGATAATTGTGCGAGGATTTGATGCACTCGAGTCGACTTTAAGTCGGCCGCTGGGAACTGTATGCCGGATGCCCACAACGGCCTACAATACTTACAATAATATCATTCTGATCTCAGAACCTGTACAGCAGGATGAATGTCAACCACAGTTATCCAATAATAGCACGCGAAGAGAGCTGTGCGGGAACAGAATGATGTATGGAGGCTGTGTCACTCGACTGCGTCTTTCCTTCCCGATACCACACTCTGCACCCATTCCTTCTCCATTGTAACAATGGCTACAAGCCAGGCACTCATCCCTTGGGAACCTGTTTCAAATAACGGAGTGGTAGTGACACAAGAGAACTCGTGCCCCGAGGGAAAGATATGGGCACTGATTTTGAATGCTTTTCTCTCCCCGTCACCAGGCCGCACCTTGAATCAGGTGTACACTGCTGCGGGCAAGGTTTTGGAAACTCATGCGAAACCGTGTTGCATTCAAATTGGGCCTCGGTCCCCATGTCATTTCAGGGAAGATCAAATCGCATTTCGGAGATGGGGAACACCGGATGCAACAGTTGGAGTTCCTCCGAACCACAGCCCCACCAAAGCTCGAGAAGCGGTGCTTGAAGCTCATGAAATATTCCTTGCCGTGTGTTTATTGTGTTGAAATCCTGGCTATAGTAATTGATGAAATTACACAGCACTGAATCTGCAAGTACACAATGCCAAGCATTCAAAGAGATTGTTGATCTGGCCACCTTACTTCCCGGGCTCCGCGTGCTTTTTCTGCAGACCAACGTGTTAGACAATGCAACATCACCAGACACCATCTCTGCATTTTGGGAGCGGTCCACCAGCCCAGCCAGACAAAGAATGGATATTCTGGCAGAAGGTTGGCCGCAACATGTTTGGCAGATACTGTGATTTCGGCAATGACAGGAAGGGAATTCACTTGCAGGCTTGGTAGCCTGTGACGACGATGGGCTGAGCACAATTGAACGGTTGTTGGTCGAACATGAGTGGTGAGTTGCAAAACTCGGGCACCTAAGATAATCCTAATTCACCTTTGAAGTGGAGCATCAAAATATACAAGTGCACTCTGCCTGCGATATTTGGCCTGGGCTTCTCAACCTGCCTGGGTTTTGGCAGAATTTGGGATCTGCACATGCCCAAGTTGCACACAAGTTGTGTTGTCGAATGGTCCAGGTCCTGAAGGATATTGGGGTGGACATCCCTGCCCTAGGTCTGATTGAGGAAGCACTAGTTGACTATGATGGTGTGGACCTTCTCGCCACCACACTCCTTGATGGTCTTTTATCCTGGTTCCAAAAACTTGATCAGGATGACCAGAATATGCAACCATGGTACAAAAGTTTCACACAAGTTCTTCAGCTGCTGCGGGAGTGAGTCTTACGTCAGTCACTCGCTTATCTTAACTGAGTTTTGGAAGGCCGCGAGCTGCGGAACTGTTGCCACATTCATATGCCTCTGCTACTAGTACCTTTGAAGATATTCTGCTCACCAGCTATCAAGATCGGGTCCTGAATGTGATGGTTGATAAGTAAGAGTTTTCTCCATCCATTGCTCTTCATATTGAAAACTCTATAGCAGCCAGAATGATACCATCCCGGCAGAGCAATCCACCTATGGTACCAATCATTCAACAGATAACCTATCAGCACAAAGCATGGATAGTGATGCCAACCAGGAAAGGTCTGAACAGGGGAATTGAATCTCTGGGTGATTCACAAAGTTCAAATTCTGATCTGGATTCTGGGGGACTACCCTTGCATGATGAGGAAAGTGCAGGTAGTGAAGATTTGGACTTCTCAGAGGAGGATGGCACTGTTTCTGATATTATTGGATATGAGGGACAATTTGATGTGGCTCCGGGACATGATCCGGATGTGCTTGGAGATTTGGTGAGCAGATAAATTGACTGCAGAGCTACAGCCAATCAGTCTTAGATCAATGGGACCACAGGGATGCCCAGAATCTCTGGAGCACAAATCTTACTGGTTTCAACTTCTTGGCCATCTCCAGAAGCTCAGCGCAAAGACCTAGAACAGCAGAAACTCATATTACTCAATAAGCGAAGAGATCTTGGGGACAATCATCCAGAGAGCTTGGATGCAATGGAAAATCTTGCATGGCTACACCATAACCTTGGAGAGTACAAGTCAGCAAGTGACCTGCATGTTATAGTCTTTGAGAAGTCCCAGATTCTCCGAGGAGAAGATGACCCACGTACTCTGCAGGCAATGTATGCTTTGGGAGGAACACACCGTGAACTGGGTCAGTTCAAAGAAGCACAGGAGGTGATGGAGTTGGCACTGGAGAAGGGGAGAAAAGTTCTGGGTGAAAACCATCCTGAGACTGCAGGGACTCTGTGTTCTTTAGCATTAGCATACCAGGACCTAGGCAAATTCAGCAAGGCCCAGGAACTTGCAATGTCAGCAGTGGAAAAGCATAGTCAACTTCTAGGAGAAGATCATCCTCACACTCTGTGGTCCATGCGCAGTCTGGCAGATATCTACCGTCAACTAGGCCAGTTTTCAGAGGCAGAAGATCAATATCACATTGTTGTGAAAAAGAGCATTGGCATTCTTGGAGAGAATCATCCTCAAACACTACGAGCCATGTCAGGTTTGGGAATGACTTGCCTTTACTCAGGCCAGCTCAAGAAGGTAGAGGACCTTCTGACAGTTATTTTTGATAAACAGAAGAGAGTTCTTGGGGAAGAGCATCCAGACACTATATTCACCATGGGTCAGCTGGCAAGCACATACAACTGCTTGGGTCAGCTCAGTGCTGCAGAGGAGCTGGCAACTGTAGCTCTAGAGAAGCATCAAAAATTTTGTGGTGAAAACCATCCTAACACCCTCTGGATGATGGGTGAACTTGCATTGATATTTCAACGGCAAGGTCAGCTTGAACATGCAGAAGAGCTTCTTGTTATTGTCCTTGAGAAGCAGAGGAAACTCTTCGGCCAGGATCATCCCCGCACTGGATGGACTATGAATGTGCTTGTAAACTTATACCAAAGCATGGGGAAACTCCAGGTTGCCCAGCAACTGGAAAGACTCATTGGAGGTCAAGCAGTCTAGCTTACATTTTGATGTTTGAGTAGAACACTACAATACCAGTTTCAATTTCCTTGTATTTACCATCCTGCTCCCATCGGGGGCAAATACTAAGGCATATGAAAACCATATGCGTTAAACACATATGGTTCGCATATTGCCAGATCCCGGGACAAAGGTGCCAGATACCTTTGTCCCGCGATCTGGCAATATGCAAACCATATGTGTTTAACGCATATGGTTTTCATATGCCTCAGTTTTTGCCCCCGGTGTCCACTCCCCATGGCCCTCAACTTGATTGCAGGACCTTTGGTTATGAGTTGTGTGTGAAATCCATCTACTGTTGCAATTTTTCTTTTCTTCTTTCTTTTTGTGACTTTGTTCACCTATATCATTGTTTGACATCTAACTCTTGTCCAATGTTTCGCCTCTAATACTCAGCTTTATCTCAATTTCTGCCAAGTAAATATGGCGGTCAAAGTGCAAAAGCCGCAGGAACCATTCGCAAAACCATTCAAGATTTTTCATTGACTACATGGCATAAGTGAAACAATAACAAGCAGATCTAAATATATTTTCACCATGTATCCGAGCGAAAACAAAAAGGTATGAGATCGAGTCAGGCTGCCAGTATGTAGCAAGGTCCATTCAAGCCCATACACGCTCCTGTACATCCATCCACCACTCTGCCGCCCGACCTCTCCAACACCTGGCACACACCATCCGCAAGTGCCCAGCATGTTCCCTGCTAATCCAATTCTGACCACGCAGCTGCTGCTCCCACTTCTCACTATCTGCTGAGCGAACTCAGCATCACCACACACTCTGCTTTGCGCCAGCGCAGTGGATGACAACACTTGTTGAAGTGAGGCATAGTGTCGTGGTCCTCTCGACCTTGCCCTCTCTCCATCTTCCCTCCATTTCTCGACCCATCTCCCCCTTATTCCTTCACGCTCGACCCTCCACTTCTGTGCACCAGTTCCGTATTTGACTGAGACCCGCACTCAGCTACACCTTACCCTAACACCACCGACGCCTCAAGTGGTTCGGCAGGAGTGCTGCAACGGCAAGGTCTCGGTACAGGAGGTACAGAGGTAGAGGGATATGCAGAAGGGACATGGCAGGCAGAGGTATTGCAGGAGGAAGGGGAATCCGTATGAAGGAGGAGGGGAGGGAGGATGAGGATGAAGCAGAGCAGTATTGATAGCAGGACACCAGCGTGGCTGTAGCACAGGGTGGCACTGGACGCGAGCGGGACTATCCAGTTGATGCTGAATGATGGTTGCAGGTGTGGGGTGTGTGGCTTCAAGTCTTTGGGGTTGTCTTTCCATCATTGCTGCATGACTTGGGAATGTAGAAATATGGCCGGTGCTGGCGCCAATGGAGGAGCTATCTGGGCTGAGGCTGAAGGTTGCATGCCACACAACCCCCGGTGAAATAGGATGAGGTTGACTTAAGTTCTGGGCGAAAAGACCGGCAGGCCTACTTAAGTGCCTGCCGCACTGAACTTAAGTCCTGTGCCACTTAAGTCTTGTTCAAACACCAAAAACAATTCCATGAAAGAGATTCAAACACAAGACCTTCAAATATTGCACCACAATGATATATATGAAGGAGTTAACCACTACACCATGAAGGATATGGCACTTACATACCCAGATACGGTCATATTAGCCTTCTATTGGCATCATATTAGCCTTCTATTGGTGTTATACCTTCTCCGCTTTCTTTATTTTGCCTCTGTGGCCAAACCACTATCCATAGATGATTCAAAGATTGATCTGTTTCAATAAATTAATATGTATATAAAACATGATGAAAGATGACTGGAAATGACAAGTGAGTTAATACACACAGTACATACTTCCTATGGTAGACAGTAGAACAATAATACTCTAATGGCAGTCTGATTGTTGATTGGGGTATGGTTTTTCTGGTGAAGTAGTTAAAGCTTCTTCCTCCCTTTCTCTGCCCAGCCACCCGGAAGGTTTTGTGTTCGAATCTTGTTGAGGGATCTGTTTTTGCTGCCATAACTCAAGTTTTCTATCACTTACTTAAGTCCTTACTTATAGGACTTAAGATGTCCCGCCGGTCATTTCACCTTGTAACTTAGGTTGAGCTAATAAAATATTTGACCCCCAAGTGGTGCGAGCACGTGCATAGCTTGAGGCAACATGACACGTCCGTTATGGGAAGACTTGTGCATGGATGACGGGGTTGTTTATGGCCCTCAAGGTGATTTCGGATTTCCACCTGGCAGTGAGAGAAGACGAGTGTTAGCGAGCACGGTAGGTGGGAGGAGGAGAACAAGGGAGAAGATGGGGAAAAAATGCAGGGAGACTGTGGCGCAGGTTGGCTGCTCACTCGATAGACACAGTGCCTGCTCCCTGTGACAGCGAGCACCTTGCTGCAACATCTTGTCCCCACTGGCCACCCCCACACACTTGGACAAGACACCTGGACACCAGGATTTTTTGCCGCGGTTCATGCAGTCACACCCAGCTGCACGGGCGAACATCGTCAGCTCTAGTCTGGCCATAAATACGATACGGAAAAATATGAATATATTCAAATACATATGAATATGATACACTATGGAAAGTGCAAATAAAATATGAATACGATATGATATGGCCGAGGCATATTCAAATATATTTCAATATGGTGCAGTTGCTGTTTTTCCACTCAGATCTGCCAACTTGACAGCCCTCGGAGCTCATAAGTCATCAACGGGCCTCAAAATTAATGACCTGACCCCCTGAGAGTTGTCAGGCCGGCATGGAACCATATCGGATCTCCTCACTCTTGGATTTGCCAAGATCAAGCTTTGGTGATCCGAAATAAGTTCAACTTTTTGGGTCATCCCTGACCAATAGGAAAGAGCCAGAGCCTTGAATAGTTCCACAACAGTGTCTACATAATCCTAGAATAGATTCCCCAAGGTTATGACCTATTTTTTCTCCAAAGGTGAAGTGTTGAGTATATTCAGATATATTCAAAATATATTCATATTCTGGTACCTAGAATAATACAATATGGATATGAATACAATATGCAAATTTGTATTCATATCATATTATGGCCAGCACTAGTTGGCTCCACATCTTCACTGTACCCCCACTTCTCGCACTTCCGCCTTGGCTGTATGCACATGCACCTCACCTCGCAATGACAGTGTCCCTCATCTCATCCACCCTGTCGCACTGAGACACAGATCACAGATGTGCACCTGCAACACACTGCAGTGTGCTAGCCTCTGCGTGTACGATGCCACCGCTGCAGCCCTCCCTTCTGACTTGTGCAGATACGACACTTGCACACCCCCACAGCTGCACACACCACCTGTGTATCACCTTTGCTGCTCAAGGCTCAGTGCGCATACTGTGGCTAGCGACCTTGCGCTCAGAAGGGACGTCTTTCCGGGCTCACCCATGTACTTTGATCCCATCGCACCCATGCACCTTCCATCCGCTGGTGTATACTACCTGTACTATCACACACAGTGATCGACATCTCACCCCCCCCATTCTAGATGCATCACCCACGTGCACACTGGGCTGCCTCACCTTGAGCACTCAACATCTCCTCGATGTATGTGTACACATGCTCCCCTTGATGCGACACAGGTGCATTCTCATGCGAGAGGTCAAGTCTCTCCACCCCTACCCTGCGAGCACGGACAGCATGCACTGTGAGGTCTCCGAGCGTGCTATGCACCACTCATCGCCTCATGGCCCCTGCAAATCATCTGCACCATGACGGAACGAGCTTCGATGTATGCGACAGATCTTCCATAACGGGATTCTACGTTACCGGAAGCAGCTTCTGAGCGAGACCAACACTCTCCTATCATCCGGAACACCTTCTCGCCACTCGAACTCGCTCCCACACCATTGTCGCCCGGATACGACGGTTCCCCAGGATCCTGGACTCTCGACCCCTAGTATACACATCTCCAACAAATGAGACCAGTGCTCCCCATACCATACAGATTGCACATGTCACTATGCAGCGTCCAGTAATCATCGACAGGATACGACTCATCCCCTCCCATGGCACGCGTGGAAGACCTCCCCTATTTTCTGTTTCCAGACGATCTCTCGCACCAGATGGACCTACCCCGTGCCTGACACTGACCCATCGGACGAGGCAGAGGATATCCCGACACTATCTGTTCCCCACTTCACATGACACATCAACTAGCCGAGGGAGACCGTCCATCTCTCCTCCTCCTTAGCGCTCGAGTGCCTACTGATGCGACCACCTGGCCGTGCCTGAAGCTCAGGACATATTCTGAGGTTTCTTGGCCTCGCTGTGCCTCGCACGCACTGAAAGATGATTGGTCTCCTCAGCAGAGGCACTGAGTCTCCTGCTGTATATGCACCCCGAAACACCTCATGATGTTCCCTGCCCCCTGGAAATGCCTGCGACCCGCATGGCACCTCTGGAAACGTGGGAAGTTGTAGAGGAGGTATAAAAGGGAGTGCATTTAGTAGGAATAGTCAGTACCTTCTAGCCTGCAGAAGTAGCTTCCGGGATGTTTCCCCCACTTACTGTACCGCTCTCACTCAATCTAAAGGGGTACTCCCAGCCTTCCCTGACCTCGTACCTCTCGTGCACCCTCCTCCTTGCCCCATAGCCGGAGACAGGCCACACTTCTTACATTCACTCGTTCATCAGCGTCTCACCTCCCACACCTCCGTCAGCAGGGACCCTCCTCACTGGACCAGGTGTCACATTTTCAGGCTTCCTCAATTAGGATCACCGTTCTCACGAGCATCACTCTGTAGAAAACAGGCCCAGAGAGAAGCCACCACATTCAAATTGCTGTCCGTAGCCAACGAGACCAATTGTCTCGCCGTTGACCGAACAATGTCGGTGTCTTCATCTGTGCGACACTCATTGCATCTCCAGCACTGGTTCTAAGGGGAAGAGCGCACCAAGGAAGGCAGACGGGGCAACACATTTAGGGTTCCAGCACACTCGTACGGGGAACCAGGTCTAGTAATTCACACCTCCTCTATTGTTTTCACTAACAACAGGTCCGTTACACTGGTCCACACCTAGGAGACGAATGGTCTCCACAAATTACCGTTCACACACACACACACACACACACACACACACACACCGCTCACACAAGGCCAACTCATGCACCGACCTTCTGCTCTATCATTCAACTATACTTTCCCCTCTAGAGGACGAACACAGTCAAATTCGAATCACACACTTTTCAATACCGACACCGCAGTCCTTATCACAGCACACCATTGGTGCTGCTCTTGCAACGCGCATGGTGGTGGTTCGTCGCTCCGGCCAATGAGCGAATACACAAGGGTGTGTGTGGTGCTTGCTGCAATGCCTCTGCACCACACCCCTCAAGTCATGCATCCCCAAAGTGGTTCCCCCCACACATCATCCGCTCCTTCCCTTCCATCTCCAGCGGAACCAAAACAAACAAAACCAAAGAAAATCACAGGAAACAGAGTGTACACACCCACCTCAGCATGATCACCGGTCCCTTCCCCTCCTCTCTCAACCTCGTCCCCCTGGATCTAGGAGTGCACGCCTGGGAGGAGGACAATGTCAGCGGGTGATCGAAGCCATGAGGAAGAGAAAAAGGGAGGGCAATAGGTGGGAGAATGAGGAGGGAGCTGTGAGGCACGGAGAGAGAACGAATGAGTCATTCGCCGAAACGAAGCTAGGGAAGGACACCCATTGATTGATGACCTCACCTCAAATAGCATCTGCCACATCTTGTGCTTATGCGGCATGGAACTGGGAGTTGTCACCTTGTCAGCACAGAGCAACTGGACAGAATTGCGCAGGATCCGTGCCAGCAGGTAAGTCAGCACAAAGGGCAGTCTTCAGGGAGGGGTTGATGTGCGAGGGAAGAGGGCAGAGTATTGAGGAAATGCGCAGAAATGGGCAAGGGAAAAAAGAAGAAGAAACCCACCTTTCAGAGCCCGAAACAATCGTGACTCATGCTTCATCGCACAGTGGAGCAAGCTCCTAGCACTCAGGAAGGTGTGCCTCAAGCCTGAGACGCTACAAGAGACTGGTCAGCCGCTTCGCAGCCTCCCATTCCCTTATTTGTAGCTGAATAGAGTAGTGGACGATTGACAGCAAGATAGCATTCAAAATTATCTCGCACTTCATTAATGGAATTGAGTTGACACGTGATTCCCTTTGATGAAATATGTCTGTTTTCAGTGTTCCATTCTTATTATTGCACTGTTTTCACGTTCGCCTACTTCTTCGTTCGCTGTGGCAGCCTTTGTTTTGGGGCGGGAGCTATCTGTCAATGCTAGCACCAGAGCAAAGTTTGTTAGAAGGCCTAGGGTGACGTCAAATGCCGTCGATGCCAAAGGATTGCTTGGCGAGGTGCTGGTGGGAAGGAGTACTCCGAAGGCGGGCAGCCAGTTGCCGTGGTGCACAACATCAGGGCACGACATCAGCGGAAATAGAGAGGTTGCGCAAAGCCACCTAGAGCCACCCAGGTGGCTTTGAGGGCATGTGCAAGCCGGTGGCTTTTGGCTTCCAGGTGGCTTTCTGGGTGGCGGCTCATTAATGGTGTATTTCATTTCATTTCAGCTGGTGGGCCTCTTCGCCAAACCCAAATTATGTTTACCAAGAAGAATTCGGTCCTCTTATTCACCAGATATTTGCCCTTTCTTCACTTGATTCACCAATATTGCTGAAACCTTCATCTCATTCACCCAAAATAGCTTTCAGTATCTCTGCAAAACAGAATCTAGCCTCATGTAATGTCTTTGCAAATGATAGGGGACAGACATATTTTCTGGGACACAGAGAGGGACATGGGACAACAATATGAAAACCACTGAAAAGCCACCCAGAAGCCAAAGCCACTGGCTTGCACATGCCTTAAAGCCACCCAGGTGGCTCCGGGTGGCTTTGCACAACCTCTCTACTCTCTACTCTGGCCGCTCTGGGAGTCAGCACAATGATCACTGAGATGCATATTGAGGTCTCCTCAGCCTCGAGTGCATTCCTCCACTACCAGGCTGCAATCTGGGGTGACTATCTCGGCATGCTTCAAATCACTCTGCGCTGAAATTTAGACTCATTAGGATTGTTCACAGTAGCCCCTTTTTGCACCCTTTTTCACACCCTTTTTCGCCCTTTTTGCCATTCTCTCCGTTTTCTGCCCGGTTTTTTCCCCCTTTTTCAATTAGAAGTGCAAAAGGGTAGAAGAACGAAAAAAAACGGGGTCCTACATGCAATTCTACAAGAGATGGAAAAAAAAAAGGGCGTGAAAAAGGGCGCAAAAAAGGGCTACTGTGAAACCCCTAGTTTGAAGTTCCCTTTTTCCACCCTTTTTGACTCCCTTTTTTCATTTTCTGCAGCCTGGGTGCTCCTATTGTTCCTCAAAGGTCAGATACCAACTTGAATGTTCAAAAAGGACTGTGGTAAATTTTCTGAATTTTATAGCTCACTATCTACCAAACATGAAAAAGGGAGCATAAAAGGGAGCAAAAAGGGCGCCAAAAAGGCCAACCGTGAACAACCTTATTGCCTCTCAGGCCTGTCTGTATGCCTCCAGCTGCTTCGAGTTCATCAACTGGGATCCGAGGTAGGCCCCAAAAATATTCTTTTAGAGTGTGCTCATTGAGTCGGACTGCTGCAGCTGCAACACTCTTTGATTCCAATGGAAACCCCAAACCGATTGCCTACAAGGTTGCCGTGTGCCTTGCGAACTACACTGCAGGTAACACAGAGCCTTGCTTGACGTCTAGTGGCACGAGTGTTCGCACAATTACTGGAACTGGCTCCACTACCACTGCCAGCAGGAAAACTACTGCCTCCTCGACGACACAACCGCTCCACCTGGACCGGAACAGACACACTGGGGACAGTGTGGAGGTAAATTACTTGCTTTTGTATTGCCACCGACTCTAATCTCTCTCCCAGGAACCCACCACATGCCCGATTAACTCTTCTCACCTGAATGAAACCTAACCTGCAATCCAGTCTCCGTTCACATGTACAGTAAACCCGTGTCACTACTACTGTACTATTTCGACCAAGTGTTCAGTCACGCGTCACACCCAAGATTTTTTAGATGTATGCAAAAATCACCTTAATTCAAAAGAAAATTTTTCGGCCTTCTTGGATGAGAAATTACATAATTTTGATGAACACTTGGTCGAAATAGTACAGTACTAGGTAAGGTGCATTTGTTATCCGTTCGTAAAAATTTCAACTGTTCCAGTGCCTGTAAATTGCATCGCGTTGTGTACACATTACCCCCAATGTATGAATTGGCTCCTTTTGGTCTCCTGTAATTCTCTGGATAAAAAATGAAGTATTGACAAAGTTGTGATCTTTCAGAACATGCCGCAATTAGTACGAGAGAGTGAGGTGAGATCAGCCGTGTGGGACGCTGATGTCGCGGTTTTAGCTGCCTTCCCCAAGAATAGTTGCAGGTAAGTTTGAACCTTGGTATTCTTGGTTCACAATCAGTGGTTCGTGTACTGTATCAGAGTGATCGACAAAGAGGTCGGATCTAAAAGCCGATTCTCTTCGACCGAAGTGAGTGCTTAAAAATAAAAAATAAAATGCATATGTTGGTTGGATGATCCTTGAATTCCATTTGCGGTTGGTTTATGTCCATGTCTTCCATGTTCGATTACTGTACGATTTCGACCGGGTATTCGGTCACGGGTCACAGCGAAATATGTCACTGGTCACTGGGACCATTGAATACTTGGCCGAATAAACTTCTTTGAGGACTAAAATTTCAAAATTTCTCCCCGAATCCACAACTGTGCACATGGTAGGATCATTTTCACGCTATTATCGAGCACAGCGTACATAAATCGGGTCGTCTACGACACAGTTTGGTCCCACATGTCCTCTCCACCATAACGACTCGGTGCTTTCGCATTCCTCTTCGCATGGCGAGTAGCAAGCGGGAGGTCAGCAGGGTTGACATCAAGTTCTTGTCAAGTTCAGTATCCTCTGCAGCACCAGCTCCACTCCAAATCGCCGCTTGAACTGCACGCGAAACCGGCCGGCAGCGCACACAAATCTCGATGAATACTTTGAAAATGAACACTTGGAATCGGGGTCACAAGTCCTGCCCGCTGATGAATTGATGGCAAATGCATACTTATGGTCACAGATCACAATGGGTGAATACTTGGTTGAAATTGTACAGTATCTGCTTTCATTCTTTGCGTGTTCTTTCACTACCTTCTCACGCACCACCGATGTGGAGGCCTCCATTCACGTGGATCACCATTCCAGTAACGCAGTCACCGCCCGGGCCCGCGAAGAGGGCATAGGCCTCCCTGATCTCGGCTGGCTGGCCACCGTGTCCGTGAAGGGGCACGGAGCCAAGTCTTCAACCCGAAATTCCGAGCGAGACTAGGTATATACTCCGGTCATTCATTCGACTAGTGATGATGGCTCCCACGGTCCTGCTGGGGCCATGACCCGGCCATCATTTCGTGGTATGAAGTGGCCGGGCATACAGAGGCAGGCAGGCAGGCAGGCAGAGAATCAGCCGTTGGTGGTGATGAACCAATGAACCATCCAAGCACGGAGGCAAGGAGGATCAAAGGGTTCAACTGACCCTACAGAGATCTGACATCTCTGCAGATCTCTCAAAGACCTCAGGTTTTCACTAGAGTTCTCGATGAACTAGGTACATGAACTCGGGCATGAACTTGGGAATTCAGGCATTCCGGCGATCGAACTATATCCAAGCACAGCCGTGTGCGGTGCTCGACAGCGGATAGCTGAATGCAGCACATTTTATCTTTAAACCATCACTAAACAAGCCCAGCAAAGCACAAAATGCAAACTGACTACAGCGCATCTCTGAGAAATCGTTAACCAGGCCCGAAAAAGTTATCTATACTATCTATACTTCCATTTTCCGACGTGAGAACGCAGCTCGGCGCTCAGCAAAATCGCGCCGCGCAAACCTCTCAATCTACATTACACTCGCCTGTTGAGCAACATAATTAACCGCAAGGAATCAACCACATACCCGTCCAGGAGTTCTAAACCCACCGGCAGCACTAGCAACGAAGACACCCGCATTAAAAAGCCGAACTAGGGCGTCCGCCGCATGCGACTCGAGCTTCCAATCCGATTCCCTGAAACACACATTAATAAATCCGAGCTCCGAGATGGTCGAGTTCAGTGGGTCTTGCTGGCGTGCCTCGAGCATTTCCACTAGGAAACTAAGGTCGGCTGCCCCGAGGACGAGAGTTTTCACACTGGGCAGGAGTATGCCGCTGGCGAATTTCGCGAGGACATTCTGCAGAGGGATGTAGTCCAGGAGATATGCCTCCTGAAGGGCAGGCGCCGCATGCAACCAAGGGATAACCTCAGCATCTGTCGCAGCATCGTACTTGAGATCAAGCGTGAGCAGCCGTAGATTGGGGAGTCGTGGTGGATGGGGAATCTTCTGGTCATTGGCCCTAAGTATGTTTATGGTTAGCTCCGTGAGCGAATGTGCGGTCATTCCAGTGAGAAACCGAGCGGAATTGGATAGGTAATCCGTGCGGAGCCTCAAAAAACGAAGTTCAGAGAGCTGATGCTCTGGGTACGGAATGGGTAGGGGTTCTTCATCTGTATCGGGAAGAATCGCTATCCTGGCCATGCGAAGGGTGGTACACCGTCTGAGGATGCCGTATATTACAGAGCAACGACGGGGAAGGTTGTCGGCAATGAATACTTGGAGATGGTTCCACTGGATATATGTTTTGCAAAGCTTGTAATGCTGCCAGAGGCAATGCTTTGAGCGTCAGGGAATGAATTCGAGGAGCTGCGGACGGGGCAAGCGGGGGACCAGTGAAGCTAATATCGTTGAGCACCAAGGTTTTCAAGGAAGCAGCCGGCCCCGAAGGGAGAAACGGCTTGGGGGTTGGAAACCTGAGAAAACGGGTACGGATGACACGGCACCGGGGGGAGTATTGAGCCAGAAAATCCGCTATGAGACGATCATTCTTGTCTCTCTTAAGCGTCAAGCCGGCAGACCATGCCGTATTCAAATCGAAGTCAAGAGTCAGCAAGGAATCCTGCGCTCGGGTAAGCCAATGGGGAAGTAGCCTGAGCAGCGGCTCCGTGGCTGCCTGTCCAAAGACCGCTCTGATGTTTGTCCACAGCTCTGGGGAGTGTATCGCCACAAATCTCCAGAACGAGCACACGCGGGAGATCGCCTGGCGTATGTCCGAATTTCCCAAAATGACACAATTGAGATCCGCTGGCACACAGCGCGGGGGCTCCCGTCGTCCGCTAGAATATGTGCAACATGTGAATATCTCGCGGAGTACATCAGCCGGGAGAACCCTGTGCGGTGAAAAGGCGGCGCGATAGACTTGTATGCACTCGATCAGTGCGGCGCGCCGTTCCTCGAGACGTCGGAGCTCTTCTTGTGCTCGGACGACGACGAGTGTTTTTTCTAGCGCGTCCGTGCCTTTGGAGGAATCAATGCATTCCAGAAGCTTCTCACGACGTGCCGAGTCCGAGTCTTCGATACATTGCAGCTCTTTCTCTGCAGTAAGAAGCCATAATCGAGCTTGAGCAATTTCTTCGCTGTTATGGGAGATTGTCTCGTTCTTCCGGGCAGCCAGAACCTGAATGGGAATCGGTGGGTCTGGAAGGGAGAAATTCGACCATTCAGCAGTGGGATTGCCATAGAAAAGCAGGATTTACTTGGCCATGTTAGTACCGTAGATGCGGGCTCCATCGATTGAAAACAGGTTTTAAGGTTTGAGAATTGTGCAAGGTCTGGATAAGGACAGCGCTCGCTCGGTGAAAGGGTTTTGAGTCAGGCAGTGACTCGGAAGCGGTGCCGCACACCATCAACATCAGGAAGCCTGACAGCCTCAATATAGTCCCTCCGTAGCAACCGTATCGCCGTCGCACCGCAGCGTCCTATAACCACTACCCCCCTATGGAGTCCTAAGGAGTGCTACAGCAGGAGGTAGATTACACGGCACGGTTCCCTTAGGAACTCCGGAGCCCAAGGAGTAGCTAAGTGTACAAAGGCACTAATATATAGGGCTGGCAACCGTGCTGTATACGGCCACGGCCGTGACCAACTGTGAGGGTGCAGAGTTTTTGGATAAGAAGTCGCAACACACGTTGATCCAAGTCGGTGGGAGTTTTACTTAGACTGAGATATTGAGTCGGTAAAGCTCCGTCGTTGATAAGAATCCTACTACAGGTAAACTACTGACTATTTACTAGCTAACTACGGAATACTACGATCTACTGCGAATAACTACGTGATACCTGCGGCAGTGCTGTGCCGTTGCCGCAAGTACTGTGCAACCGCGCCGCAAGCCTGCGGCGCGCTGCGCTAAATCGGGCTCCGGCGCCGAGAGACTTACACCAACACAGCCGTGTCTTCGCACGGCCGTCTTAATATGGATTCGCGGTGCTCGCTTCGAAGACCCTTATGTAGGGCTGGACGCCATTACCGTAATCACGGCCGTATAGACCCGTATATACGGCACCCGTAACCGTACCGTCGGGGCCTGAGGGTGGATTTTACGGTACGGGTACGGGTGGGCCCTGGCCGTACCGTTACGGCTGTAAAAGCCGTAACGGCAATCAAATTTACGCATCAAGGACGCTCCAAGCCAAACGGGTACCTCAGGCCGCCACTATCCAGTGCAATCCGATTTATTCTTCCAGCAAGTGCCATTAAATTCGGCTGGGCTGCCGGGCGAACCAGGGGAGAAGCACTACAAGTGCCTACATGGTGCTCGCCATGTCTGCACCATGACAGTGTCTATGAAATCAAGTGTCACCGGTAGGCTCTTGCCTCCTTTACTGTTCAAATCTAACCTGCAGACTTCTCGGTCTCGTTTTACACTTGAAGACATTTCCTTGCTCAACACCGCCTGTTTCAAATCTTATTGGAACAGTCCAAGCTCACAGAAGACCAGGACACGGAGCCAACAGACAAAGAAATTGCTTTCACTAGCGGTGCACGGCCGTATGGAAAAAACGAAGAAGCGGGGTATCTCAAGAGGTTGAGAAAGGTCAGTCATTCTGGTAGTACAATCACAGACTCGCTCACACAGCAAACTATGAAGCAGGCAGTGAGTTGTGAATCAATGCACATATCATTTAGAGTTCTATTAGAGGCTTTGCGCAGAGCCACCCGGAGCGACCCGATGGCTATTTTGGCATGCAGTGCTGGGTGGCTACGTCATCTGGTGGCTCATTCCAGTGGCAGCAATATGACGTGTCTATTACATTGTTTGTCAACTGCTCTACTGCCACTTTACCATACAATTTACCGGCTTGTGCATCTATGATCTCCTGGTGTCAGTATCCAGCCCTGGATCAAAACACTGGCTAACCTTCATGGCTGCGAGTTGAAACCTTACACATCAAAGCCTTCTCCAAGTGCTTTGATGTCTACCTCGAAATACTGCAGGTGGTGGATGACAGAATCAAGGAGGTTTTAGGTTGCAACACACCTGATTGGAGGCTGAAGAACTGTTGCACGGTGTGTACGTACAAGCTGGAAGTACCGTGGGGTGGTTCCAGTTCAAACCAAAAGGTTGCCAACCTTAGGTTCGGTTCAAACCATGGTTCAAACCTACCTATAGGATTCTGAGTGAGGAATGGTTTAAACCTGTGGTTTGAACCAGTTTGAACCATCAATATTGGTTCAAACCATCAATAAGTGCTGGTTCAAACCAGTGTGGTTGGAACCAATTCAAAACTGGAAATAGTTTGAACTGAAAGAAAACCTTACCAACTGACCATGCATAGTGCACTTTTGTCTTGTAAGAATATATTGAAATATCCTATTGAAATTATCCATTACATTCAGTTGTGAATGAGCCACATGCTTTGGGTGATGGTGGGAAGGCTGAGGGCTGGATTTGGCAAAATGGCTATTACACGAGCTTATCTGCTGCCAAGGAAGCTGAATATGTTTTAGATTGTGAGTCAAGCCATTGAATGAGTTCTCCTGAAACTTATAATAATGTATGGCAGACAGGGCACAACTGCACCAGGCTCATACAGATATGGAACAATGGCAAGAGGTTGAAATTCTCGGACAAGGATTCCACCATCCAGTTCAAGAACTTCACAAGATGGAGACTGTCTGAACTGCTCTTGCAAATAATCATAAAAATGATCCTGGGAAGCAGGCTTATGCATTGAAGACAGCCCACACAAATTAAGAGATGCAGAAAGACACACAGAAGAAGTTCCATAAAGTGTGTGCTAGGAGTGGATTTGTTCTTGCTAAATACATCCAATCTAAGCGACCTGATCCAAAATTGGCTGGGAAGCTATCATACCAGAGGACAACTGAATGTAATGAACAGTTTCAATAGAATATTTCAATATATTCTTACAAGACAAAAGTGCACTATGCATGGTCAATTGGTAAGGTTTTCTTTCAGTTCAAACTATTTCCGGTTTTGAGTTGACTCCAACCACACTGGTTGGAACCAGCACTCATTGATGGTTTGAACTGGTTTGAACCATCAATGGTTTGAACCAGTGTTGATGGTTTGAACGGGTTTGAGCCATCAATGGTTTGAATGGGTTTGAACCATCAATGGTTTGAACCAGTATTGATGGTTTGAACGGGTTTGAGCCATCAATGGTTTGAACGGGTTTGAACCAGTATTGATGGTTTGAACTGGTTTTAGCTATCAATGGTTTGAACCGGTTTGAACCATCAATGGTTCAAACCACAGGTTTTGAACCATTCTTCACTCAGAAGCCTATAGGTAGGTTTGAACCATGGTTTGAACCAAGCCTAAGGTTGGCAACCTTTTGGTTTGAACTTGAACTGCCCTGTTGCTGGCTGGAAGGTGAGATCAAGATGATCTTTGAGATGCTGGTCACCATGGATGGCAATGATTCGCTCAAGCGGATTCTGGTCAAGGACAAGACAGTGGACAAGAATGGAGCTAGCTACACACAGTTGAGGGAAGGAACAAGATGACCCTTGCATGGCCAATGCAGGACATAGATACTTGATGACAAGAGCGGATGTTGATAAGTGGTCCAAGGAGGTCCTGGCCACGCTTGTTAAGCATCTGGTACGGTTTCCTCGCCTAATTTCAGTGATCGGCCTGATCTCTTTCATCCCAGAGGGGTAAGGACAAGGCTGAAGATACCAAATGCCAGGAGCGTTAGAAGAATATGTCTGAAGATCCAACTGCAAAGATTGTGGGGATTTTTGACAAAACAGGGGTTTTCCTGGCACTCTGCTGCCACGGGTTCATCCTGCTCATTGCTGACATGGTCAGGAGTGGAGAATTGTGAGTGGGTTCCTTCACTTATCTCCAGTCTCCACCATTTCCATGGACATTGTAGCGGGGGTGTTTGGCCATGTTATGTAGCAGCCTCCGATGTAGCTTAGTTACACACACAACTTGCCCTTTGCCACATAGCACGGTTCCCCCAAGGACCCAGGGTGCAGCCACATCTTGGTGATTGGAGTGGTTTTTGTAGCCAGCCAGCGGCTCCTCAGCCATCTTGCCACATATTGAAGCACTTGTGGACCAGTAGAAGAAGGTTGCAGTGCCTCATATTTCCCCATAGAAGTGTTGAAGAAGAGTACTGTATTGCCGTGCCATCCCGTTTCCATTGTCCGTTTCCATCTGCTTCTGTTAGTATTTGGTGTTAGGGGAACCCCCGCTCCAGCCACTCTGGCCACTTTTGCTCTTCTGGCTGTTTCCGTTCCAGACAGCTTTCCAGCTGATGCTCCAGACAGTTTTCCATCTACTGCTCTGGATGCTCCTGTGTCTGTCCCTGTGTCTGTCCAATTGTCTGGGACATCTGTCCGCTCCCGCTGGCACGTGCTATGCAATCAGGCCCAGGATCACTGTGGATACCTCTGGACATGTGCTACTGGGTAGTTACTAATTAGTATATAAAGTTTCACCTAGCATGGGAATCCCCATCCTTTCTTCTCTTCAGATTACCCTGCTAGGTGCATAGTGTTTCTGCTCCTGTATTCTAGTGCCCATATTTATACTTTGGATTCCCCCGCTAGTTTCCTGGCCCTGCACAGAGCTTAAGGTTGCCCTTACATTTGGCACAACTCTCGTGCTGCATCTTTTATCACCTTTTTTATGACCACCCCGTCACCATCATTGCAGGACCCGCAGATCGAACATGTACTGGTGCAGACTGTACCTTGGGATGCAAGGCAGAAGGGAGGGAGTCTACTGCAGGACTGTCTGCACAATTTGTGGGAGAAGGCTGTGAATATTGGTTTCAATTATGGTGAGAAGAATCTCGCATGGGTGAAAGAGGAGGGATTCTGTGAGGGAAAAATGGCGGGATTTACAGAGAGTGTCAAGTCGGAACAGAGCAAAACAGCACTCAAATCTGCTAAGGCAGCCGAACATCACGAGAGAGCATTGGAGGCAGAACAGGCTTGGGGGTACAATGTCGGGTAGAAGCTTTGCTCGGAGTTGCAGGTGAGTTGCAGGTGAGTACGACCTCATCCACAACTCCTTCCCATTCATTGTGTGTTGCCACCACGCAGACATACCCCATCACAGTCCCGCCACCCGATTGGGCTTAGGACACAGAGGTTCTTCCTATTGTTCCCCCACCTATACACCACTCGTCACAGCTTTCATTGCCGTGTGATTTCTTGGTGCTTTCCGCAAGCACTACAAAGCCGTTCACGAGCTTGCAGCATCACCGTCACCGTTCTCCACGAGTACACATCACAACTCAGTCACGTTCCTATTGTCCTATCTCTACCCGACGACAATACATTACTGGCTACACTGTCACCCCCCACTTGCAACATTCATGGTGTTCTCCCTCTCCCATTTTTTCTATTTCTTCTTCGACAATCCTGTCTGGACAACTTCCCTCACCTGCCACAGTTCACCCCTCTGCCCGCTTGTTCAAACACCCTTCTTGACACCAAGCTGGAGCTTGCAGAAATGCTAAACTTGCTTCAGCGGCACACAAAGTGCACTGCAGGATATTGTGAATGGGAAAAAAAGGGCTCCGGTGAAATTTTTTGTCAATTTGGTTTTCCAAAGGAGTGTCACGAGGTCTCTGTGTATACCTAAAATGCAGATCAAGAATTTCCTGAACTTCACACTCGCCAAATGATGAGCTTTTGAATTCCTATAACCCTGGCATCATTCTATCATGGCGTTGAAATGGTGACTATGGGGCTAGCGGTGAAATAACCACAAACCAAACCTTTGTAAATGAATACACAGTTTGATAATGCGACTACAACAACTCAAACACTATAATCCTCGTGCAAGTTTGGGGTTCCAATCCAGTATAGATTGTGGCAATTTGAACTTTAGTTCTCTTTGAGAAGCAGGACTTTACAGGTCTACAAGTCGTATAGATAAAACTGCTCAAATCTGTTCTAGGCGCAATCACAATAGACAGACGAGATTTTATGTTCAACGGTTTTGTATGATGTGGGTCTAGGTTTGGAGATGGTACTCTGATGTGTAGCACAAGTGATTCTTTTATGAATCCCGATTCCAATAGTATCCGTGATTGCTAATCCTTGCAAGATTACAACCAATTGTCAAGTCCGATTCGTTTCCTTATATTCCACGTGTCCGTTCCGTTTATCCAATATGTCCACACGCCGTTTATAAAGATCCAAATCCAACACAGATAATATTCAAACAGGGAAAACAAACGATACTTGGTATGGCTTCTGGGTGTCTCCAAATGAATGCCTACTCAACTGGTTAAGCGTGAAGTCTAGTAACTTTGCGTCCAACAGGTGGGGTGAGATTCACTGGCTTTCCTCCCATAACCATCCACTTAAATACTTCACAGGATTCTAAATATGAACGAGACAGATACAAACGTGCAGTAGGGTTCAGGGTATATGACTGGTGGTATGGCAACTAGCCGATGAACTCCTGTCAGATATCAAGTGATTAGTAAATGGAGAGAGATTTATAAGGAATATCAACGAGCCGGGCTAGTGGTGGCAAGGTTCGGTTCAGAAATCGGTCTGAACCTGAACCGAACCTGAACCGAACGCGCGTTCGGCGTTCAGGTTCAGCAAATTCCTGAACCTGAACGCGAGGTTCGGTTCAGCGTTCGGGGGGAACCAGGCGCGTTCGAATGCCTAACGCAAAATTGAACCCGAAGTCGCAATTTCTGTCATTTAGACTGCAAATATGAGTCGTTTTTGGTGAGGAACTGCAGTGTATACCATCAATACTCAACATGCATGGTTTTTCCCTGCCTCTGAACCACTATCCGGGAGCACGTCGCTGTTTCTGGCTTGAGACCTATGACGCATCAATATGTGTCACGCTGGTGATATAGCAAAACTATACCAACCTCAATGTTATCGACTCATAATCCCGCTCAGGATGTCTTGCGCGCTAATCCTACACCTTTTATGACCTTTTCATGCATCCAGGGATTTTCTTCTGGCCGGAAGTTTACTTACCTCTGCATCATCAAAAAAATTCGGTTTGAACGTGTTCGAACGCCGAACCAAACCCGAACGCGGGTTCAGGTTCAAGGTTCGGAAACTGCCTGAACCGAACACCAGGTTCAGGTTCGGCGTTCAGGGCGGAAGGCCCTGAACCTGAACCGAACCGAACCTTGCCATCACTAAGCCGGGCTTAATGATGAGTCAAGATCTACATCGCTTAGCACGATCGTGATGGGATATTGTTGATATGGGGAGTTCTGTGATGGGTTTCGGGCCAGATGATATGGAAGACATCAGCACACATTTCAGCAATGCCGGTGTAGGTCGCGGAACACGAGATATCAGCGCTGCCAAAACTGCTGCTGATATCCATCATTTCGCGACCCATATCGGTGTTGCTGAAATGCGAGCCGAACCTTTGCGTTTCAGTTGGACAGAAATGCTTCGGGGTTACTATATATGGCAACTCCGAAGGATTTCAGCGCAATTGAAACTCCGAGTTTCCGCTTGAACAATAGGGTACCCGACATGGTTATGAAACCAGACTTATCAGCGGCCGTTTCAGCACTGCCAATACCATGTGTTCAGGGACACATTTCAATGGTGTGGAAACATATGCCGACATATCCCGTATCCTTGGGCTCAAAACACATCACGGAAGTCTATATTTCAGGATTGATTTCGGCCAACTGGATTCGGCAAGTTTCGAATCTGATTTCACCCTACCAGATACCCAATCAGATTCTTGGGTGGTTTGAGCTAACTTCCGGTGGCCGGAAATTCGGGTATTTGCGGTATGATTAGCCCTTGCAAGATAACGTTATAATGTAGTGAAGTACATTATAGTATGTTGCCAACTTGAGCAGATTTGAATAAATGCCCGGGTGCCTCAATACCAGGTCTGTCAGCATGCCAACATTGATTTTCAGCCAGTGATCAATTGGGAGGCTGTCATAGTTTATGTAGCAAAATATGCTAGCAAAGCAGACAGTCAATCCTCAATGTACCAGGAGATCCTCAGTACTTCCATTTCACGCCTTCAGGAAACAGATGTTGGTGGGATTGCATACCAGAAAATGCTTTCAACTTTTGCAGCTGAACATGATGTTTCTGCTCAAGAGACTTGCCATATCCTGTTGGGTTGCCGGCTTACACGCAGTTCCCACCAGCCACCATGTAGTCTTTGTGTTGATCCAGATGGTGAATCTGGTACAATGGATTTTGAAAACCAAGTCATCCAGGGTCTTGGTATAATTGAGAGATATAAAAACTGCACAGGGCCACCTGAGCTGGACTTGAAGAATGTCTCCTTGCTGCAATTTGCCACACACTATAACTGGAACAAAGACAATGTCTGCACAAAGCGTGGGAAGAATGGTGCTTTGGCCTATATTGTCAATGTTTGGCCCCGCTATCAACCAAACATTAACAATGCTGAGGTTTATGAGAAATCCTGCTATGCCAGAATGATTCTTCACCATCCATCTGGAAAGACTCCACATGAATTGTTATATGGACCTGATCTACTGCCTGATGCCAACGGTTGACCTGGAAAATATATCAGCTGGGCAGTTGCGTATCAGATTGAATGTCTTGACAAGGGTCATCAACATCCAGATGACACACTTCCCACTGCTGCAGAAATTCCAGTTGACCTAGAGGATAGTGACTCAGAATCGGTTCATGGTGATGATCCTGATGCATATAACTATCAAGCAGAATGGATGCAGGAGGCAGGTCATGCTCCCCGTGAATCGGTTCAGTCCAATCTGGGAAATCTAGGAAAACGGGACATGGACTTGGAGTAAAATTGGATCCAAAATTCACCAGATTCTGCTACAGTCCAAGCTGCTGCATCCTGGCTGGAAAGCTTGGTCAAAGAATCCCCCAATGATGAAATTCAGTCTTTGCCAGATCATGACTATCGGAAGCTGAAAGGTGAACAGCGGGATGTCTTCCTTCAGGTTATGGCCTACTTCAAACGAATCAATTCAGATGCTCCTGGCCCAAAACCTGCTCCACTTCGCATCAACATTGATGGAACTGCTGGCACTGGCAAATCATTCCTTATCTGGTGCATCACTGCTGCACTAAGAGACCTGTTTGAAGTGGATGAGCACAATATTGGTGCAAAAGACCCCACTGTTCATTTGGCCCCAACCGGGATTTCTGCTTTTGGCATCCGTGGATGGACTGTGAATTTTGGATTGGGGATTCCAGCCAAAGAGAAGAAGGATTTGACCCAACTGTCTGGTGCTGGGTTTACACGGCTTCAAACTCGGTGGAAGCAAGTGAAGCTACTTATCACAGATGAGAAATCAATGATAGGTAGAGCACAGATGGGCCGCTGTGATCGCCGGCTTCGTCAAGCATTCCCAGCTACAGCAGATGATATTCTAGGTGGACTTCCAGCACTTGTGTTTGGCGGCTTTTTTCAGCTCCCTCCTATTGGCGACACACCACTGTACTCAGATAAACCAATAGTGGGAAGGCGTGCTGGATTATCTGCTGAGGGACATGCAGTGTTTGAATCCTTCACTCAGTCTGTGACTTTGCAAAAAGTCTTTCGCCAAGAAGGGGACAATCCAGAACAAGTCCAATTTTGTGACGCACTCATGCGGCTAAGAGAGCACAAGGTCACAGAGGATGACCATTCTCTCTTTTCAACATGATTTTGGGAAAACCTTTCATCTGAAGAATGGGCCAGCTTTTCAGACACACTCCATCTGCTTCCAACCCGAGAGGCTGTGAATACTCTTAACACTCTCAGGCTTAGCCAACTTGGAAAGCCAGTTGTTAAATGTCTCGCTAAACACAATAGTCCTGAAGCGAAGAAAGTGTCAGATGAGGATGCAGAAGGCTTGCAGAAGGAGATTCTCTTGGCTGAAGGGGCAAAAATCATGATTACTCGTAATGTGTGGACTTCAAAAGGTATGTAAAGTTCATTTCACTTCACCATCTGTTCTCATTGATTTTCCAGGCTTAGTGAATGGCTGTCAGGGAATTGTTAAGAAGATATGTTACCTTCCTGGATCTGATGTATGCATCAATCTTCCATCGGTTGTGTTTGTTCAGTGTGATGGGTATTCTGGTATTTATACTATGACTTGATGTTTTGGGCTATTACTAAAGTTCACTAGGACCTCCAACACCAGGATGGGACGGAATTGATCCTTCCTGGATTTCGATTGTTCCTGTGACCGCCAGGTGGGATGACAGAACTGGAAAGTCACTATCAAGGACACAGTTACCTCTTACCCTCGCATGGGCTATCACAATTCACAAGAGTCAAGGAATTACTCTTGAAAAGGCAACAATTGACATTGGCAACAAGGATTTCTCCTCTGGCCTGTCTTTTGTTGCTATTTCTAGAGTCAAACACTTCGCGGCATAGCTTTCCGGAAACCATTTGGGTGGGCCCGGTTGCAAAAACCAGTCACTGAGTCAATGAGGATGCTAGAGCAGGACACTACCCGCCGGGCTGGACTTGGTTTTCTGTTAGATACTTATGGTATGGACCTTAGTGAGTATGTATTTAATGATAATTGAATGTATTAGATCTTCATAATTCACAAATCATAACTGGAACTCTGTATTAGCGAGCTCCCCCGTATGTATCTGGGCACCGGAATACAAAACATATTGTGCACAGGTATGCCACAATACCCCCATCAGCGGGTGGTGGATGGGATGGAAGTGTCATGTGCATGAATATACCGGAATAGGTCGCCAGCGAGCAGATAGATGCGGTGGAAGGATGCACAGAAGTTGCATGCATGGGTATGCTGGAATACCCCCAGCAATGGGTGGTGGATGGGATGGAGATATTATGTGGTGGAGATACCATGTGGATGTGTGACTCGGCTATAGCGACCCCGTGCTTGGTGGATGTGGTGGAATTTATAAGGGTCCCAAAATTTACTGATCCTCTTTGGTGGATGCAGTGGGATTTACAGGGGTCACAACAT
Source organism: Mycena olivaceomarginata (assembly GCA_029378375.1). NCBI lineage: Eukaryota > Fungi > Basidiomycota > Agaricomycetes > Agaricales > Mycenaceae > Mycena > Mycena olivaceomarginata. Next base: position 95,606 of record JARKIC010000461.1, on the reverse strand, counting down.
TTACTGACCCGTTTTGGTGGATGGTGGAAGCATTGTAGGTCACAAAATTGCACTGACCCTGTTTTGGTGGATGTGGTGGAAGCATTCCCCATCAAAAAATATGTTTGGTGGATACAGTGGAATTTTTTATTAGGGTAGCAATTTTACTGACCCATTGATGAAGGGTCAATAAGGGTGGTGGAAGCAGTGGAAAGCTGCTTTTCTGCCAAAATTTGGTGTGCATGGATGTCATAGATGGGTTTGGAACTCAATTTTCCCTGAAATACCAGGGACTTGGCTGCAACTAATAGCCTGGCCAGGCACAGATAGCCACATGTCTGATCCGAGAGTGGGAACCAAGTGGAAGTGGCGAGTGCAGATCAAAGACGGTTGCTGTCCCGTGACCTGTACTATCCCCCCCCTAGATCTCGGACACCTAAGGAAAACTGATGCATACCATTTGAAACAGTGGTCCTGGGCCCAAGCTGAGTGAATAGATCGTCATAAACCTGTCTCTTACTGCGGTCTCACATCTTACTTCATGAGAAACAAGTAAAAATTGAGCAAACAGCGTCGGTTTTTCGGGGGTGGTCAGGTGTCCGAGTTCTAGGTAACACGTCAAATTCTGATTGCCGACCTCATATATAATCTCCTTGTTGTGGCGCCTCCGAACTTCATGGGGTGGAGCACCTCAATAGGTAATGTAATATGCATGAAGGAGGGCATGAAATTTCTTGCCGTCATTTTTGGCAATTGCAGATCAATTTGACCGGCATGGCGTGATCTTTCAGTCCATTCTGAAGGCTACAAGACACCTATGGCTCCAAATTTTTATATAGACACTCTTGTGATGTAAAGGTATTTGGTAGATGTGTTCATGGAATAATATGACCCTAAGGAGATGCTGCTGAGCCTCAAAATACATGAAATGAGCGAAAATAACAGGAGTCGTCAACTTTTCCTGGCAATATATATCCCAAGGATATAAGATTGCAAGATTTTTGCACCTTTTACCTCTAGATCACCTCATAACGTTTACTTTGAGCCATGAAGTCACGAAATGGTCCAGTATTGGATGAGAAATGTTTGTGTGTCCGAGTTCTGGGTTTGTCCGGGACGGTGGGGGGGGATAGTACGTGCCAAGCGGAAGAGACAAACATGCGCAATCATCGCAGCCTCAAATCCGTTTTTTGAGTCAACGTCTGGAAATAATGGATCCATACACAATTTCCCTTATTTCTCTCGACGTGATGAAGGGAGAAGAAGACATTTTAGAATTTTCTTTTTTTTGAGGTACTTATACCGAATCACCGATGGGGTGTTCTCTAGGGTGATGACGGTAGGACAGTTCAGGACTCATCCAGCTTCATCTTCATCCGCAAACCATCGCATTTGAGATCTCAACCGCAGGGAAGGCTGGATAATCCATTAAGAAAATGCATGAGGGAGGCGAATCAACACATCCTCGTCCAATTTGAGTCCCAGGTTTGACAAAGGATATAAACTCACATATAGAAGTACAGATAGTAAAACTTACAACAGGGTAGAGTAATCAATTATAAATCAGAACACGGACAGACTCAGAGTTCTTTTTGTGGATGAGCTCAGGCTGTGTCGGTTCTTTGAGGGCAGAATCTTGGATTATGCGCCGGTTGACCGGGGTGTCGATACCTTCAAGTTGAGCCAATAGATCCGTTGATTGTTCAAGGATTAGCTGATTGGCTGCGACAAGCTTCTTTTGGAGCTGATGAGCCTCCTTTGTTTGAGAAGACACGTGGAAGAGCGACATTGCCGCAGTGTAAAGTTCCACCGCTTTATTTGGATCACCAGTTCGGAGAAATATGTCTCCCATCCCAACCATGCATTCTCCCCGCCAGCGATGGACATCCATGAGGGTAAATGCATCGAGGGCAACTTTGAAAAGACTCAGAGCTGTGTTATCATCAGCTTGAGCAACGAAGATTTTTGCCAGACAGCGAAGCGCATGGATTGTGCTGAGCTTGTTTTTATTCTTCAGCGCAAACGCAAGGAACACTCCACTCCACTCCAGAGTGGTGCCCGCATCGTGCATGCCATGATGCAAATCGGCCAGTTGGTTCATACATTGAGTGGCTCCCTCCTCGGAGGTATATCTTAGCGCCGAGAGGCATCGCAAAAATGTCAACTTTGCAGCGAGCAGGTTTCCCTCCCGAAGGGCGAGCTCTGCCGACGCCATATCGCAGTAGATGAGCCCCGGCGGATAGGATATGGATGTTGTGAGATGCCGCCTGGCTATGTCGAGATTCTGCTGTACTACATCCGGGTTAGTTCCAAGCATCACATCGATGGCAGCGAGATTAATGTGCGCTAGGGTAATGCGGTGCGATGGGAGCTGTCCTGCCGGATGACCATCTACAACAGACATATAAATGCGATGAGCGTCTGCATATTCCGTTTTGATGTAGTGCACTGCTGCCTCGGTGGCCATCAACTGGAGGTCAGTCGAAGATCCCTTCAAACCGACCATGTCCAGCAATTCCCGTGCAGTTTGGCAAAGATTTCTGATTTGCTTGAAGTTGCAGAAAGCTAACCAACAGAAGGCCTGCACTGCCAATGCTTTGGCTTGGGCATGAATATCTCCTAAATACTTTGCATATTCCAGGCTCCTTTCCGCTTGTATCCGGCCTCCCAAATGGTTTCCTGTATTGGCGTAAATGAGCGAGATGTCATGCAGGGCTTTGTTGCCAATTGTTGTCGGGCGTCCCTCGTTATCAGCGAACTTCAGCGAAGCCTTGCAGCTTTCAAGGGACCTGGCGAGATCATTGTTTTGAAACCGGTAATAATATGATAGGGCGTGGCACCACTTGGCTGAAATCAAAGCATCAGTCAATGAGATATGCACCCAATGCAGAACCTTACCCCGTTCGATTGAATCAACATGTTCAAAATATTGGTTGCCGAGAATGATTTTACTCTCAGCGTCGGGGATGGGAGAATCCATAGCAGAGTAGAACAATTCAATGAGGTATTGCCCATACACGGGTTGGGTCTTCCACTGATCCATTTTACTTGCCAAAGCAGCCATGAGAGGCAGAGATGCATTCTTAGTAGCCACATAAAACCGATTCAGGAGAAGAATGCTTTCGACGTTCTGTGCTGCGTCAACAGCATCTGTCTCTAGTGAGTCCAAAAGAATGGTATTCAAGTTGCCCAGATTGGTTGAAATACCATCCACGATGTGTCCGAGTTGAAGATTGTCGAATTTGGACCAGAGGTCGAGAATGTTGTGGAAGTACTGACGCAGAAAGACCTTCAATGCTGCGGATGGTGGGTGAAAAGCCAGAACATGCTCTCTGATAGGCACCAGAACCTTCAGTCGCTTATGATTATCCAGGTATGCCAAAGAGGTCGCAATTAAGGTTGATTTGCTGGTCAAGATCTTGGGAATGGGGAGCTTCGCCTGAATGAGGTCCGCATCTGTGAGACCATCGGGCAGCATGGACAAAATGCTCAAAAGCTGCTGGGCTCCAGCATTCATCTGTGAGCTGGAGAATGACAACCGAATTGATATGTCCAGACTTGATGTCTTGTCGGATCCCGCGGAAAGGAGCTGTGTGTGCTGTATCTTCCAACGGGCTAAAGCTTCGTCGCATCCTCTATGTGCAACGACGCTGGCCATAAGACTAACAGCGAGTGGAAGATTTCCGGTGCATTCGAGCACTGCTTTGAGGCTGTCTTGGTTGTGATTTTCATCTGCGATATCAACGAAAGTTTGCAAAGCGGCGGCGTCGGAAAATGGTTGCAACGGGGCTGGGAAAGGACGGGTCCATTGGACTTTTCCGGGTCGTTGCGCTCCTCTCATCGTGATCTGTTTTGCATGATTAGTTAGAATACCAACACCAGATCGAAAGAAGTACCAATAGCCCTAGCTGAGGAACTTCGGTCACAAGAGACAAAAACTCTTCAACATCTGCCCGTGCAGCCTCCCACGGAGTCTCGAAGTTGTCCAAAACCAGTAGAGACGACGGGCTATATTGCAAGTGGCGGACCAATCTTCTCCCAAGGTTTGGACCCTTGTCGACTCCGACATTAGACGAGATGACTGCGACTAGATGAGCACAAGTTGTTGCTGAATGGCACGGAAGAAAATATCGCTGAGGATATTTATCCACAACATCGTTATGGTGCAGGGCCGCTATTGCCAGGCTCGTTTTGCCTATTCCACCAGGTCCCAGGATAGCAACGCGAGGCGATTCCTCTTTGATGACATCAATAATTCTTTGAAGGTCAGTTTCGCGGCCATGGAATATCTGCGGGTAGGGTGGTAACATGGAAAGTGATGCAGAGCTATTCAAACTGATTAATGCCATGCTGTCGAAACTAATGCGGAATGAACCTGTTGCTAATACTTGGTAAATTTTCTGTTACCTAGCGCGCACGGGTCAGAACTCAAAAAATTCAGAGCTGCAACTCACGGCCGAAGTTCTGCCTGAATATGTAAGCTCGAGATGACCAGAAAGCCAGGCTAAAAGTTCATCGTGCAAGTCCTTTGCATCTTTCTCCATCAGGGCCATCCCCGATATCGCCGCCTTTGCTACGTGAACCTGGAAAACATCAACCAAAACGCTTCCAAACGAGGAAAAGAACTAACACGGAAAACATCAAGGCTTTGTTGGAGCTCGGTTTTGCAGATGTCCAACTGAGACACATTCTCCAGGTGTTTGAAAAGTCGTTTGAGCTTGCTCATTCCCTGCTGTGTTTTCAAGCAGGTATATATCTTTTGTAGGGTTCTGCCGAATGACAATTATCGCCAGGATAAGACCATTGAACTTTCAACACACCCAGCGAACTTCGCGATGTCATACAACAAGGTGGGCGGAAGGGCCCCATCGGTTTCGGAACTTGGATACAGGCTGATTATTGCACATAGAATTTCGTGGATTCGAGTTGTAACTTGAATCCAGTCGTCTTTATGCGATTTGACCGACTATGTTGGATCAGTACAATTTTGCTTTGAACTCGCGGGGTAGCATACTTGAATGGCATGCACAATCTCCAAGACCAGCGACGAAGCTGAGAGAAGGAAGGGTATCTGAGCTTTGTCTGCTATCTCTTTAATCGTGGCAGCGGCGAAAGAAGTATATTGAACGAGATTGTCGAAATGTGTTGAAGCAGGCATTGCGGACAAGTCGTGGGGCGAGAGAGACAATCGGCAGTCACCTTCTTATAATATTTGTTCTAATTTCAGCTGGGTCCCACCCTAAGTTTTCCGTACCCTTGATAGCCACCTGAATGTCTTCCCTTACGGCCACAGGTACGATGGAAGCTTGGTTATTTTGGCTATCTCAATCTGTCGGACAATCTATCAGCCAGGAAGCGAAGGACTCGTGGTACCGAGGTACGATCTTCAAATTCTATTGACCAAATATACACGGCTCAAAGATGCCGACAGCGCTCCACCGACCAGGAAGGAATCTATCCCACTACCACAGAAACTCTCAGAGAGCGGCAGTCAATCAGAGATAGATGGTTTTGGGCCAAGAAAAGAAAGCAAGTACAGACATAATTAGAACCGCATCAGTAAGGCGGATTTTTTCCTGCAGAAGGCCGCTGGAGATTGGACTGCAAAGCAAAATAGTAGCTCCTGGGTATCGGCCATAAAATAATCGCACCATTTCTAGAGCAGAGTGGATAGAGATGACAACACCACCCACTGATTGCTAGGTCCAGAATACGTGTGAAATCGCAACAGAAATAAACGAAATGGAAGCGAAGATCGTTCCATGGATGGGTGGGAGAATTTTGGGATGAGCGACGGGAAGAAGAGACCATTAGAGCTGAATCAGAGGCCAACGGTAGTCTCTCTTGACAGACGCTCTACTAACGAAATGTTCGTGCCTCACTCGTTATGGAGGCCAATGGCACGCACTGTATAACGAGGGATGCAGGAACTTTTGGTGGCAAAATCTGTCTGTCAAGATATTCCGGCCAACGTTTACTAGAAGAAAAAGCATGGTCGACGTTCTCCCAGCCAATAGGAAAGATAGATCATCGGGCTTGCATCGGGCCTCATTTGCCAATCTTGCCAGTACCTTGAAAGCAAATGACCGTCTTACGTCACCACACTGCTGTTAAAGTTTGCTCTCCAGCCCAGATGCTGCCAGACCAAATCCCAAACACCATGAATGTTGTTTGTGGTCGTAGTACAAAGTCCAGTATAAACAAGCGTCAAATGGGTGAAGAAAAGTCTTCTCTGCCACCTGTCAACTATACAGCAGCCCCATTCCGGGCTGTTCCGATCCCCACCCGCACCTCGCCAATCCCCGTGCATCCAAAATCCCATCCTCTAACCAGCCGCTAACACTCACTTTCATCAAACTTTCATTCAGGTGTTTACATCAATTTTGCATCGATTCCACCTTTTGAGTTCTATGGAGTGGTCCAAAAAATAAAAGGCTCACATGTACAGGCAAATCTGATGTTCTGAATTCTGTTGTGCCCCGCCGCTTGCCGGCCAACCCCTTTCATGGAGACGACGTCGGCTTCAAGGCAAGATGATTGTGGTCTCGTGACATGGACACATCAAGTGCAGGAGCCAAACATGCGCAATGAATCACTCACTGTGCACCAGTGCAGGTTGCGCGATACAGTTATGTACCACCTCTTGGGATGGCCAAATAAAGATTGATCTCGGAGTAATTGAGGCGGACTCCGGGAGCCAATTTGACCTGGCCAAACACATCTTTGGTACCGATTCTGTATTCTGTATGGTAATTCTGAGAAAATGGGGCGGGAGTGGCTGGCATAGAGGGACAGCAGGTGCGCAACAAGATAATTTGTGCGCATTGGTGATGGACCAAATTGGGAACGTGATGTGACATACTCCATATAGAGTTCCCCCAGCGAAATCCACCTTTTGTAATAGATAGAAGCACTTGGTCACGTTGAAACTGCCCCAGGTGGAGGATGTACATTGGAAACTGAAGTATACCAACTTAAAGACAATTGATTGAATAATTGCCTGCCCAAATCCGAAAATGCACATCAAATCATTTCATGTTTTCGGCACTTTTGATGGTGATGTTGAATTTTAATGGGATCCATTCCCTCGATAATCCTCAAACTATACTACAGTATACCTAAAACATATCACTTTGCATTGGAAAAAACTCTGAGGATGAAACACAAGTGGGGAGGCCGAAAATGGCCATCGTCCCAAGTGGTGATCCTGTTCCAAGAGGTGGTACATCTCTGTATGTGCCTAGTCTTATGATCGTTTTCCTCCAGTGCTCATCACAAGATCCCATATGCACACGAATGCTGTCTCCACTTCCATTTCGTTTATTTATGTTGTGATTTCAGTGTTTACCTGTCCTTTGGACCTGGCAATTCGGTGGTGTTACTGTCTCTATTCAGTCTGCCCTTCGAATGATGCAACTACTCAATGGCCGCTACCCAGTGCATACTATGTTACTTTTGTCTCATAACCTGATTATATTTAACTACCGCTTTCCGATAGTTTTTTGAAAGATTGTGAGGTTGCAAAAACAACCAAGCTTCCACCGTAAGTTACCTATGGAACCAGAGAAATACTGGTGGCTAGCAGGAGTAAGGAGAACTTAGCTTTATCGCTGGCATTACGCCTTTTGCATGCCAATCAGGTATGCCACCGCAACTTTGAAGCAAAATTGTACTAATCCAACCTAGTCAGTCAAATCACGTAAAATAACCATAGGCCACACTTGCTGGTTTCCGTCGCATGCAAAACTAACTGTGGTACCTAGTGGAATGACAGAGTTATTCCTTCCAATTAAACTCGTGAAGATGAGGTATACATACCTGTAATATTGGACAAACAGGAAAGACAAGTACAGAGCTTTCGAAGAAAAGCCACATGATTAGAACTGTCTCAGTAAGATGGATTGGTGTTGTCAATGGCCCATCAGTGACGGGTCACCACCCTTGATCGACTCATCAATGACTTTGATCGACCTAGTCGGTCAACAGCCAATGACCCTGCTGGATGCTCCCCATGCGAACCCCTAAAATTTTGCTCAAAGTTGCAAAGCTTCACGAAGTGTGGGAAAGCGATTTGATCTGCTTGTTTGACGGGTCAGTCAAAGGTTGGTGACAAGTCAGTGGCCCTTATAATACGATGTGTCAGAACACCAAAGGTCATTGACCCGGTGATAGGGCGTGTACCAAAACATGCATGAAAACACCAGTTTTTATTTCATTTTGAACCTATTAGTGGGCAGAAGTGAGGCATTAAATCACGAGCATACACCCTCCCTGGGGTAGTAGGTTACACTATTGATGGCTGAAAGTCAGTGTAACAAATCAACTATGAAGGATTGAGTAGACTTGACAAGGCAGCCCAAAAGGCTGTTACATCCTGACTATGATATTCTACACTGAGCTATAGACGGTGGTGGTAAACCATTATCTTATGCGCTGGAGGTGAAACATCAGGGAACTACTCAGAATTATTGACTTGCTGCTTCAATGGCCTCTGAATAGTCTGATGACTATTAAAACAAGATATACAAAGTGAGGATTGGTACAACCACATTAGGGCCGGCAGAGATATAGCGCCGCTTGATTTTGTGTATAGGTCCAACTGATTAGATTGGGATGAAGAGATGTTACTAAGTTGACCATCATTGTGGTTACTCGGGCAGATCTGACTGTTAGAAAGATGCGGGCCTCGCATCAAGGATTTATTGATATGATTGATGAGGATTGGCACTACAGAATAGCGCCGCACTATATTTCACTCGTCACTATACTGGTCCACCAGTATAGCAGCTGTGCTATATTGTCAATCTGCTTGATATGTACTATGAGTTCCACTGAGCTTGTGAAGTATGGGACTGATACAGAAGTTGAATAGGAATTGACTAAGACTGACTTGACCAGTCAGCAATGACTAAAGACTGACTTGCTCAGTCAGAAAGATGGAAACCAAGACAACTAAGCACGCCTTATGGTGTGCTAGAGAAATACATGTGGACTAGCCCGGTAGCAGGTTAATACCCATGGTTGAGAATGCCTTCTACGACATTGGCCATTCACTACTCAGTCTCCCCCCCTTTATTGTTCCTATTCATTCCGCTATCTCCTTTACTTCTCTCTGAAATGTATAAAAGCCAGCTATGTACTCTGTATTAGCCAGTAAACTATCCACCCAGATATATGGGCAATATAGTAGACTCTAGATTTGTGAAAAAATATCAGACAGATTTGAAGACACACAGAAAAGACTAGAAGATACGGGATGTCGAAAAGACTACCACTGCATTGATATAAGAGCCCTTGTTCAACCTATCCAACTTTACCTCCAGGTTAAGACTTGTTAATAGAAGTGAGACCGCCTTCAGTGTAACTGTCCTCGTGATTAGCCCAGCCCCCACCTTCTGTGTAACTGCCCTCGTTTTGTTGATACCGCCGCCATTTGTGCAGTTAAAGTTGATATTGAAGTAGTGACTGTCTGTTGATAGTCTGCCTTACCTTCTGCTTCTTGGCTAGTTGCCAGTAGTGTTAGGTTCTGCTGCTCACAAAGAAACTGAAGACTTGAACAGTCTAAGGTTTACTTGAGTCTTGATATTCTGTTGGCATGAAGTCCCTGCTACCCCAGCATAACCGTGCTTAAACCGCATAGTTGCTATTGAAACAAAAGCCTTATTCCAACCTTGCACACCCTCTTGATGGGTGATACATACCCTACTTCCCCGAACACACACGAGTATTAGGATTAGGATTTGTGATTTGTTTTGGTTTTGGTTGGTTTGAGTAGAGTGACTAGTTCGCTTTTCTCACTAGTCAATCCATTAGATTTCACGGCAGCACCCTAGTGCACCGTTTCACCGGGTCAATGAAAAGTCACTGACTTTACAACACTGAGATGGATACTTCCCAGAAGGGAGAAGATGCTCCGCATCTTCAGGGTACTGGGCATAAACAAGTTGTAGTGTAGTTGGCTGAATAGACATGAAACCCCGTCAATACCGAGGTCCAAAGAATGTGTGAAGTACACCAGAAATAAACACAACAGATAGGATTGTATTGCAAGTAATTCTGTTTACATAATTCTTGTTCTTAATCATTCACAGCAAGGATTTCGAAGGCTCGCATTTTACTTGTCTTTCTGAAAGATGTAATGCTTTTTGTCAGCAACAGCCTCTGGGTCGGTTAAACAGCAAGTAATCCAACGAGAACCCCAACTGGGATAAACCCGACAGACGCTAGTAGCTCGTGTGTTCCCCGAGCAGTAAGACCAACTGTATAGTGTCCTCCTGAGAAGACTGTATGTTGTAGGTTGGGATGTGAGGCAGAACCCGGAATGAGTTGAAGAGAGTGTGATATCCACTCAGGTATAAAACCCAGGGTGTGGACACAACCCGCAACACAATGTAGAGGAAGCAGGGCAGGGTGGAGACAATGCCTATGTCAAGCCAAGGTAGAAGCCTGAGATTAGATGAAGTAGATTCTACTGTACAGGGAGACTCTACCGAGCTTATATAGGCTTTGAATAAATTAAATGTGATTGTGGTCTGTCGTGATCAGTTCCTGTATCACAGTGTTAAGGAGTGTCAATGCTGATACTCCTGGACTCCTCTGTGTTGATCTCTATAGTGTCAGAGGACTAGGGGCCCGACTGTACAGGTTACCTAGTCCTTAATGTTGTCTCGTATCCATTGGTTGAAACCCTGATCGGTTGACCACTGTTCATGTGTCTCTTGGACACCTCTGTGGCAGCCCCTCTAGCATCGGGGGGGCTAGGGTCCATATTTAGAATCCTGTAAAGTATTTAAGTGGATAGTTATGGGAGGGACGCCAGTGAATCTCACCCCACCTGTTGGATGCGAAGCTACTAGGCTTCACACTTAACCGGTCAAGTAGGCATTCATTCGGAGACACCCAGAAGCTATACCAAAGTTTCGTTTGTTTTCCCTTTGAAATATTATCTGTGTTGGATTTGGATCTTTATAACTACGCATGGAGATATTGGATAAATGGAACGGATGCGTTGTGATAAGGACCGCGGTGTCGGTATCGAAAGATATATGATTCGAATTCGACTATGTTCGTCCTCTAGAGGGGAAGCTATAGTCGAATGATAGAGCGGAAGGTCGGTGCGCGAATCGGCCTTGTATGAGTGATAGGTGTGTGTGTGTGTGTGTGAACAGGGATCGTGGAGACCGTTCGTCTCCTGGGTGTGGACGTGTGCGGAGGACCTGTTGTTAGTGAAAACGGTAAAGAAGGTGTGAATGCCTAAACCTGGCTCCCCGTACGAGAGTACTGGAACCCTAAATGCGTTGCCCTGCCTGCTTTCCTTCGTGCGCTCTTCCCCTTAGAACCAGCGCTGGAGATGCTATGTGTGTCGCACAGACGATGACACCGACGTCGTTCGGTCGACGGCGAGACGGTTGGTCTCGTTGGCTATGGACAGCGATTTATATGTGATGGCTTCTCTCCGGGCCTGTTTTCTACAGAGCGAGGCTCACGAGAACGGTGATCCTAATCGAGGAAGCCTGGGATGGTGACACCGGGTCCGGTGAGGGAGGACCCTGCTGATGGAGGTGTGAGAGGTGAGACGCCGATGAACGAGCGAATGCAAGATGTGTGGCCTGCCTCCGGCAGTGGGCGAGGAGGAGGGTGCACGAGAGGTACGAAGTCGGGGAAGGCTGGGAGTACCCCTTAGATTGAGCTGAGAACGGTACAGAAAGTGAGGAAAACGCCCCGAAAGCTACTTCTGCCCGCCAGAAGGTACTCCCTACTCCTACTAAATGTGCTCCCTTTTATACCTCCTCGATGACTTCCCACGTTTCCAGAGGTGCCATGCGGGTCGCAGGTGTTTCCAGGGGCAGGGGACGTCATGAGGCGTTTCGGGGTGCATATATGGCAGGAGGATGGACGCCTCTGCTGAGGAGACCAATCGTCTCTGGGTGCGCGCGAGGCGCGGCGAGGCCAAACGACCTCGGAATACGTCCGGAGCTCCAGGCACGGCTGGTCATTGCATCGGTGGGTGCTCGAGTGCTCAGGAAGGGGGAGAGACGGATGGTCTCCTCTCGGCTAGTCGATGCGTCGTGTGAAGTGGGGGAAGGGCTGTGTCGGGATATCGTCTGCCTCGTCCGATGGCTCAGTGTCAGCCACGCGGTGGGTCCATCCGGTGTGGGAGAGCGTCCGACAACGGAAACGAGGGGCGTCATCCACGCGCCAGGGGACCGGTCGTATCCTGTCGGTGGACGCCGAGCAGCGACGAGCGCAGCACGCGGTACGAGCACCGGTTCGTTGGATGCAGAAGGTCACGTCGTAGGCGTCAAGAACTCGTGGGTCGTGGCGTACGGGTCGTATCCGTGTGACAATGTGCAGGAGCGAGCCCAGAACGGCGGGGGAGACGATGCGGATGTGGGGAGAGCAGTGGTCTCGTTCGGAAGCTGCTTCCAGTAACGTAGAATCCCATTTAGGAAGATCCGTCGCGTACGTCCGAGCTCGTCCCGTTACTTGTGCAGATGGTTCGCAGGGGCCATGAGGCGACGAGCGATGCGTAGCACACTCGGAGACCTCACAGCGTGGAATATAAGGAAATGGATTGGACTTGACAATTGGCGGTAATCTCTCAAGGATTAGCAACTGTGGATACTATTAGAATCGGGATTTCATAAGAATCACTTGCGTTTCGCATCGGAAGTACTATCTCCAAACCTAGACCCACATAATACAAAACCGTTGAACATAAAATCTTGTCTATTGTGAGGGCAACCTTAAGCTCAGTGCGGGGCGCGGAAACTAGCAAGGGAATCCAAAGTATAAATATAGGTACTAGAATACAGGAGCGGAAATACTACGCACCTAGCGGGGGAATCCAAAGAGAAGAAAGGATGAGGATTCCCATGCTAGGCGCAGCTTTAAAAACTAAGCTACCCAGTAGCACGTGTCCAGACTGATCAACAAATGATGGATGTGATGGGAGACCGTGGGAGATGGCTGTGTGAGGTGACCTCCCACAGCCACAGATCACGGGGTATGATGCACTGGTGCATTGAGAACTAGTTCTAATGCACCATGACATCATAGGTGATGAAGTGCCTGGCAATAGTCTCGGGCCTGATCACAGGCTATGTGCCAGGATGAGTGCTGGGGGTCAACCTGAGGAAGGAGAGAGCACAGGTGGGGAAGGGGGGAAACAGGGGCTGAGGTGGTGGTTCCCCTGACATCTATCCGCAATTGCGCCTAGAACAGTTTCAAGCAATTTATATATACAACTTGTAGACCTATAAAGTCTTACTTTCAAAAGAGAACTAAAGTTCAAATTGCCACAATCTATACTGGATTGGAACCCCAAGCTTGCACGAGGATTATAGTGTTAGAGTTGTTGTAGTTGCATTATCAAACCGTGTATTCATTTACAAGGTTTGGTTTGTGGTTATTTCACCGCTAGCCCCATAGTCACTGTTTCACCCTCCTTGATCGGGTTATTCCTTGGCCCACAACACCCATTCGAGTCTAATGGAGAGCTCGAGATGGCAGACAACAATATACGACCACAGGGACATGAACATCCCTTGGACTTTTATTCGGAATCCATGTAGACATGGATTCCTCACCACTTTACCACCCGGGTTCTTATCACAGTAACCCAGGACTCTATGCGACAAGGGCAAGACACCATACACATGCAACCCGGGTTCTTTGTGCTAGCAACCCGGACTCCTTTATGGCGATGACCATATCCAATGGGTCATGACTACACTTCTTTATGTTGGTGGATATTCACTCCTGATATCCATGCCAAGATGACTCTGCTCCTGAATGGCGACAGGTGTCCCCTTGGTGCCACCTGTTGGCTCCTTTATGCTCATGAATCCTTGGTGACCCCTAGATGCTGTGGTGATAACACATAGGGACTAGGAGCATCAGCTTTAATGTTCCTTAATGTTGGATACAGTAACCAATCATGATCATATTTGATTTATGTAGAAGGTATATAAACTCGGTAGAATCTCCCCTGTACAGTAGATTCTACCTCGTCTATTCTCAGGCTTTACTTTGGCTGGATTACTTGGTTCTTGGACTTGAGCCTGGAGTGCTCTTGTTCCCATCTTGTTGCTCTGGTCTAGCCTTCACACCCCTTTCACTCAACAACACCAGAACTCCTACTCTCTGTCCTTTGCCTTGGGATCTCAACCTAGCAATGATGGATCTGGCCCGTTAGGTAGCGGCAAGGAGAGATGCTTACCTACCAAGGGGAAGAGATCATCACACTAGTTCCCTGGCATGGTTGTACAGAGACTGGTTTGCCCGAGTTCCCCTCAGGCACCCCTCAGTCTTGGATCCAGTTGGAACCCTTGTTCAGAGCACCCCTGAGTTGGGTTCCTCCTCTTGGGTTCTTGGGACGTAACCCCAACCCCCTATCCAGAACCTGAAGCCCCTATTCAAGCTGTCTGGAGCGGATTCCTCTCACTAGGGTCTGGTGCATAGTTGCAGTACTCTCTCTGCAATATCTTTGGGTTCTTCAGCGTGGGTTGCTCACTGCCTATGGATGCTGGCCTGGTTGGCCACATCCTCCCCTTGGATCCTCGACACATGGTCATGCGCTATTCGAGCGGTGACAAATTCTCTCTCAACACCTAGGGATGGCTGCTGTTGTGTCTGGTGTTGACATGTTCCAGCTGACCTAAGGGCCATTGCTGACATTAAACATAACTGTTGGGAGCTCGCCGAAGACAGTGTGATATTGCCTGGAGCAGGCAATGAATTGGAAGAGCAGCAGCAGCAGTTTAGACTCCGATAGCAATTTTGATAGGCATCGACTCGGTCATTGATGTGATGCAGCTCGGTGTGAGCATTGGCATGGGCAGGGCAGTAAAAGATGAAATGTATGATAGTTTTGTCTTCTCTGTGACAGCAGAGGCATGTGGGGATGTCCATGTGATTTATTTGGTGTAGGTGTTTATTAGGATGGAGTGACCAGCACGCAGCCAGCCTGCAAAGGGCAGGCCATGGCTGGCCTGTACTGCAAAGGCAAAATGGTGATAGTAGACGAAATATTCAATTTGGCCCCACCATCGGCTGGAATAGGATGACGGTGGGCTTACAGGGGAGACAGGTGGTGTTGGACCATGTTGAGTTGGATATTAGAGCAGAAGGACCTACCTGTGGCACACACACTGCGAAGGTGAAAACATATTGAGTTGAGGAAAGAAATTTGGGGTCCAGACACCAGACCTCACACTGGGGGCAAAGACCAACGCATGTGGAGCACGAGTACGGTACACACATGTGCTCTGCAACTGGGCACAGGCCAAACAAAGTCTGTGTCACAGTTCTACAATTGTCCTTTACTAGACAAAGGAGGGACAAATAATAGACAAAGGGCAGGACAGGATTCCCTGTACCTGGGAAATGTCTCCTGCCCTTTGTCTGCCCTTTGTCCCTCCTTTGTCTAGTAAAGGATGATTGTCCAATTGGCACACCTCTTTTGTTTGGTAGATCATTAACTGCAATGCACATGCATGTAATGCATGCAGCTGTCGCATGCCTCAGTTCTTTCCCCCAGTGTCAGATTGCACCTACAGATGAACATTCTATGGATATGCTGGACTAAAATATTGGTTAAAGTCGCCAAAAGGATTTATGCATGCATCCCTGATAAACCCTGGGGATTCGAGCCCCTCAGCATCCATGGTAAGGTGAATTACTTACAATCACCGCATAGGCGGCGGGCCTGGGGTGAACACCCGAAGTCTGAATTAATTGATAACAACACACACATGGTGCGAGCCAGTAAGCTTGGGGACGCAACCCATCTCAAGAATGCTTGAGCTATGAAGTCGGACGCACGTACAAGTTGTCCTGAATGCTAGCCAAAACCAAAACCAAACCCCAAACCGGAAAAGAAACGGACAAAAAATATATAAACCTACACATGGCCTGCAGGGAGTTGAACCCCTGCCTGCTGGTTTCGTCTGATAGTGAGTGCGTGACGAGGGCGCTGATCTGTTGCCTGTTCAGTCAAGGCCCTTCAAGTTGGTTTAGGTAGGGTAGGGTATTGGGGTATGGGCTAGGAATTGGCGGGGAAAAGAGACTCGGTGAAATGCTTGCTCGGTGTCTACAGCAGTACTAGTTTAATCAAGACCCAACGAGCAGAATGCGAGTTGCTTAATTAAGGCAAAAATGCAACTACTAACCAAATCCTAACTACTTTCCCCTTGAATGATTTAGACTGTGCCGCCGAGTACGGGTCTTTTGAACGCTTTAAGAAGGTTCAAGGAGCACAGATAATCCAACAGAGGTTGCGAGGAACAAGCCTGTTTTAAGAGGTCTAGTCCGAAGTGCAAGTTTTGATTTAGAGTATTAGACCTCTTTGAGCAATGCCAAACGAGTGCCTAAGCCAACAAATCGAGTTTAAAGCTTTAGAAGCTTGAGCCAACAATCCCAATCTTTAACAAGGTGTCGTGTTCTTTCCAAATCCCAAATAATAAGCCTTCCAAGGCTACTGTAGTGCGGTGCCGTGTTCTCAATCCTAATAAGCTCTCTCTAGCTTCTTAACCATTCCCAATCCCAAGATCCCGATCCAACAATTGATATTGAGTTACTCGTGCAGACAAAACAAAACTTCTTAACAAAGTCAGTCCTGGGTGACAAGTCCCGAATCTCCATCGTTTATCAAGCAATAACCGGTAAAGGCTAATGCTCTTAGTGACATAAAGTTCAGTGCCTATCTATGCCAAAACCTCTTCCTTATATACTGTACAATTATGCTTACAATACGATGATTAGTCTACTTGCTGGTATATGAGTAAGGCGTCCGTAGTTAATCACGTGAGTAAATATATAGGATCCTCGTGTGTCGACCCCTTAATGCTTGAGTGTGTCCGGTGTGACTGCTCCCTGTTTGATCGTGTAGACAGTCCCATCTTCTATCCTCTTGTCCCCCGTTCAGGACCTTCAGTTTTAGGTAGACGTAGGTACTAGCTTTGAGCCAGTACCTTAATCAGCCCAAACCGCCAAGTGGTTGTGGAGATATGCGAGTTACTGTCCTAGCCTGGTTCAAGTAACCAAATCAGGATGGCAACAATGATCGGATAGTTGATAAGCGAAGTTCAACCACAGCCGGGGTAATCGGTTACTGTTAAACCCAAATCACCTGACCCGTCGCGCAAGGCTCCCTCTGTAAATCAAGCACAACAAAGCACTTGAACGCCTAATCAAGACCCCACAGTGGTGCCCCAGATCATCAGAGAGGATGATTAATATTGCCCATGTTGTTTGTGGGCCCCGTGATGCCTTGATTAAGCAGTGATGCTTAATCTTGGCAATTAAACCCTTAATCATGGATGTCAACCAGTATGAACTTTCCAATTGATGCATCCCAGGCGGACTTGATTAAGGTCCTCATACAGGATCAAGCCCTGATTAGCCATATAGGACTTATGCTAATCCTTTGGAGCAGTGCACTATGTGATTAAGGCAGAAATCAGCAAATTCCTTGCTATTTCACCCATGGTCCGTTTCACGGCTTATCATCGGTCAAAGGGGAAAAATGCACCGCTGCGGGGATGAGTATGTCGGGAACACACAAAAACCAGAAGCTAAAAAAAATTACTGTGTCTATCCAGTGGGGACCGCAGGGAGTCGGACCCCCGCCGGTAGGTAGGTAAATAGAATTACACGGCACGGTCCCACTCAGGAGCACCGGTTCCACGGATTACTCCAGTGTACACGCACTATAATATAGCTATACCATCTTCCGTGGACCTCTCAAAACCCCGTTAGCCGAGTTCCCGGTTGCAGCTGGCAGTTGTAACGTTCAAACTCGCTGGCATAGAGCTAAAAGGATCAGGAGAAGCAAAAAGAGAGTTAGCACATCAACATGGTCAACCTTCTGAATAAGCATTTAAATGAAACACAGGAACGGCATGAAATAACTCCCTAGGACCTAAGCGCAAATTTTACAACCAGCAGGGTAGTTGATCTCGATATAATGGCCTCCAAGAAATCAGTATTTCAAAGTGCAATCACTGGATGCAGAGGTCTGTAAGGTCAGTGAAAAGTTCCGCTAGGAAGCCAGCTCATAATTTCACAACTGTGTCCGAGGATGCACGAGTGATTATGGCATGTTCTAGTGTTTCTACTTCCCCTCTGCTGAACCTGCGCAACCTTTCCGAGCCAGGAACTGGTTGATGCACCTGGTGGATATAACACATGACTTCAATGGCTGACAAGTGAGTTGGGATCAACACGAAGGTAATTCCTCTCAATATTTCACTGCTTTCACCATTGCCAAAAGGGAAGTAACTTGGGTCGGTCCTTGAGATTTGCAATGTCCGTGCAACAGATAAAGCTTGTCAGCTGAGTCAGTTTCGCCCTATAGCCATTCCAACATGAACTTCTGCACTAGCTTTGAGAAATGGTTGATGTCTGTAATCAGTTTGACGTGTCAGAACCAGTTCTAGGCAGTGGAACAGTATCATGGCCTCGCTGCAGCCTTGAGTAATTTGCTGGCTCAAGACTTTTTGTCCGAGCCATATAGCTCAATCGAACTATTAGAGCGGCACAGATAAAGTGATCACTGTTGAAGCCAGGGAAATCTTGTAAGGGGCTGAGAGCGAGAAGGCAACAGACTCGGAGGCATAATTCCAGTCTCAGTGAATTCAGGGGTGATCATGGACCGGCGAGGGACATTGAGCATTTGACGGTTGAAGTTAACTCGAACTTTACATAATTGCTGAGACGTTTTCACCATCCGGAGTGATTTTGTAACCAGGGATCAAGTGATACAATGCACGTCATGTACAGCTGTTCAAGTTCTTTTGGCGTTGATCTTCCAGTCATGTCTTCAATTGCCATAATCTGGGGACTGTAAATTGGGTAGTGCGTGCTTTGGCCTTGTGGTGGTCTTGAAGAATAACTCGGGTCTATGTCTTCAGATTACCATGGTGCCGACATATTTCGCTCAACTTGACGGATGGCTCAGATGGAAATTGGGGAAGAACTCGTGGCCCCGTAGATCAAGACAATTGCAAGTTGAGGAGGATGAGGATTCTTGCGGACCACAACTCCAATGTAGAGAGCCGAACGCCTGCAGTCAGAGACATTGAAATAGAAGGTTGTCAGCTTGCGCGAACCTGAGGAGTGAGACTCTGATGGTAACGGGATTCATTAGGGTGTTTCACGACGAGTTTTTTGATCCTTTTTCAACGCCTTTTTTCGTTCCTTTTTTCGATTCTGATCAAAAAACGATGTCTGAAAAAACAAGTCATTTTTTGACCCCGTGCATAAAAGGGGTGGGGGTCTTTTATGTCACACAGGCTTTTTTCCAGACTCTTTTTTCGACTCATTTTTCCTCGTGTAGGCATAGGGGTAGATTAGTAATGCATTTTGGCACTGGTCCGCGACTGACTCGTTGCTGCGCACTCTCTCCTTCATGGCTGGAAAGTCCAAGTCCAAGCCCAAGAACGCTTCTGAGAAGGCTCCGGATACCCAGGCGGGAGGAGAGTGATCCCATAGACGAGATCGAGGACACAGAGGAGGCATCGGAGCTATCTGCCCCATTGTCGCCAGGTTCCTCCTCATATAGAGCATCTGTAACACCCAAGCCAGTCACAAACTCAGCCTCCTCCTCTGCCAGCTGTTCCTCCTGCTTCCTTTCTTTCTGTCGCCATTTCTGGAGCTTTGCAGCGTATTTGTAAGCACCACGAAGAAGCTTTTGGCGGAGGGACACATGCGGCATTATGCCGACAGACGGCGGATGGTGAGTGCAATGAAATAATTACTGGTGACACTGATTACATCAGTTCTGTGACGGTCTGGTCTTTTGCGGGTGGGGGGTTTCACGACGGACCTTTTTTCAACTGTTTTTCCACCTTTTTTCGGCGTTTTTTCAGTCTTTTTACATTCATAAAAGAAACAAAAAAACATCGAAAAAAACATCGAAAAAGGATCAAAAAACTCGTCGTGAAACACCCTATTGTTACGGGAATATATCATCAATTTGAGGGCTGAGTTTCATTGGCAGACTCCATTTCTCTGTGCTTCACATTTAGGGAAAGTCAGGTACTTAAAAGCACAGTGGACACAGAGTCACTGGGGGCAAGAACCGAGGCATGCGACAGCCGCATGCGTTACATGCATGTGCGTCGCAATTAATGATCTATGAAACAAAAAAGGTGTGTGACAATTGGACAATCGTCCTTTACTAGACAAAGGAGGGACAAAGGGTGGACAAAGGGCAGGAGAGGTTTCCCAGGTGCAGGGAATCCTTTCCTGCCTTGTCTATTCTTTGTCCCTCCTTTGTCTAGTAAAGGACAATTGTAGAACTGTGACACGGGCTTTGTTTGGCCTGTGACTAGTTCCAGAGCACATGCGTGTAATGCACTCGTGCTCCGCATGCTTTGGTCTTTGCCCCCAGTGAGAGTTCGCGCTCAGCCGAAGTGGCTGTGTGACGCTGACAAATCAACATCAAAGAGAAGAGCGGGAGAGAGCGTCGACAAGCAGCGGCGGCGAGCATCAGGACAAGTGGCTACAAAACCTGCTTCACAGCGAGGATGTCTTTTCATTCAACACAGCGCGCAGTGGAAGGAAGTTGAAGGGTCAAACTTGAGCTGGATGCTCGTCCAAAGAAATGGATGTATTTTTTGTCTCGACCTTTTCTCCTTCACAGCAGCATCTATCCAGATGGGAAGTGCTCGTATAGATAGCTCTGAGGACTGCTGTGGCACTTTTGGCAAACAGAGTGGCTGAGAGGACTAACAGCGGACTTCGACATCGGAGATGATGGTGGTTGGGATCAAAAGCCCGAGTCCGGTTTCATTTCGTCTGAGTGCACACGTATGTCGGCGCCGACGGGACGTTACACAGTCAGTCAAGGCCCTTCCTTGGATTAGGACAGTACTTACTTGGATGATTCGGAACCAGAAGCTGAAGGCGAGATGAATTCCGGAGCCAAATTCAATTGAAGCCCAAAATCCGACTTGAACAAATGCAGACTTGGACTCGGACTCGTGCCGGGATGTGGGTTGTGGATCTGAATAGGGGGAGGGTCGTCGAAAGCTGGGCTGGTGGTTAGATTAGAATTAGAGGAATTCGGGAACGTCGAGCGAGGAACACACAAGTCCGCAAGGTCAACAACTTCCAAGTCCAAAAACTCCGACTCCGACTCCGCCTCGTGCCGAGATGTGGATTGTGGATTGGAATTATGCAACTAGGAGGGAGCATCGTCGAGAGCGGAAGCTGGGCAGAGTAAAGAGTCTTGAAAACGGTTGAAGGAGGGGAGTGCACGAACCAGCCGAGGAGACGGGTTCAGCTCCGAACTCCGACTCTGACTCAACTCCGATTCAAAAAGCGCACACATGCGAGACCGAGAAGCCTGAAAATGAACGGTTACGTCGGGCGGTCGAAAGAAAGAAAGAAAGAAAAGAAAAGAAAAACGAGGCGATATAATATAGTCCGTGGGCCGCGGGAGTCGAACTCCCGCCTTCCTGCGTTTGCGCAATGCACAACCGCTGCGCAATGCACAACCGCATGAGACGCGACGGCCCACAGGCCCGTATCTGAGACTGGATTAGGCTCCCTAGTTAGGACCCAAAATCGGCGATTTTTTTCTTTGCAGTGGGAGTGGGGAGAAATGCGAGGTAATGGCCTGGTGTAGGAGTTGGAATCGGAGTTGGAATCGGAATGGGGATCGGGATCGGAATCGGAGCGTTGTTCAAGGCCGGCGCTCGTGTGAGTGTTTGAAGGAGAGCCTGGAGGGAGGGACCCGAGAGAGAGGTAGGAAGGATGCAAGGATGGCGCGGAGGCTCGGACGATATGTGCTGCCGGTAGGACTAGGATATTCTGGCATTCGGTGCTCGACTCACGACTGTCCAGAGGATTCCAGAAACCGACTGCTCAACCGGACATGGACGCACCCCGGAACCGCCTAGGGATAACGACAGCTGTCTGAGCGCGCGCCGCGTTCGAGTCTAGAACACTCCCGCAGGTTGCCAGCAGACGCGGGTCCCGAATCCGCGGCGAGAGCATGTCGAGAAACTGAGATAAGAACGAGAATTTCGTCGCTCTGGGTACGGGTTACTCGTTGTGGTTAGCATCGGAGGTCGTGGTGCGCGCGGATGGAGAAACCAGACAGACCGCCCGCGGATGGCGAGATGGAGCGATGCCAGGTCATGATGTATCAGTCGACATCGGATGTCGTCCGCCGCGGCCACCGTGCCTGCTGAAATGCGGGCCCGCTGATTCGCCCTGGCTTCGATGCCATCTCTCGGAACAACGAGCGGCTCGCGGAGGAAGTAAGAAGCGCACGAAGAAGACAACAAACGGAGATTGACGGGGGAACTTTGAAAGAAGAATGAGGTGCCTGGACGGGGAAAGGACGAATGGGGCGAAAGATGCGTGAATTGATGGAAGAGAAGCAAGAAGCAAAGAATTCGAAGCAGACCGCAATTTTGGGTGGGTGGATACGGGGAGGTGCAGGCCAAATTCTGAGACGAGTGCTATGGGGGTGAGGGGCAAGCTACGGATGCATTCGACAGGCTTGGGCGACGTGAGGAATGGAGGAGCGCGACCGGCAGTTTGCGGTGATGGTCTCCAAGGACGAGTCACGCGTGAGGTGATGGGAACAGTTGGTGGCAAACATTGATCGCTTAGCTCCTCTCTGTACAAACAAACCACTGGTCCTTCTTTGCATCCTCCACAAGCGCAACACACACATCTACACATCCATTCTCTCCGGAACCACCTACCACACGCCCGTTCCCGTTTCACTAGAAGAGAAGACTAGAAAACAAGGAGAAGGAGAAGAAAAATCTCCGATAGACGCAGAAGAAGAAGCAGAATGGCAACGACTATACGCCGCCCCCGCCGCAGAGCCCGCGCCCTCGCGCGCCGCCCAGCGCAAGCAGCGTCTCCTGGAGCTTGAGAACGAGCAACGATTAGAAGACGCCGAGGCGCTCAAGTTCACCGACGTGCGTCTATTTGTTCTATGCCACTCCATGTACCTGCTAAACGGACCTCGCCTTGCAGGAACAACGTCTCTCGCTCTTCCTCTCTTTCCGGAGCGTCAAGTTCGAGTGGAGTGACCTCGACGGGATGCGCTCTGTCCGCCGGCGCTACAATGTGCGTCATAAAATCCTTGTCATTTGTATTCCTCGGTGATCCACCGAATGAATCCGATCTGCGGCCGTGATTGCCAATTTCATTTCTTTTGCACCCCGTTTCTTGTCCTCGAGCTGACGCGCGCTCCCTTTCCGCAGTCCTCTTGCCCCGCCTCGCCGCCCCCGTCGCAGCCTGCGCGCTCGCCGTACCTCCACCCGCAGACGCTGACGCGGGACCCAATCCGCCCGCCCGCGCTCCCGCTCCCGCCGCACGCCCACCCCTCGCACTCATACTCCCACCCCCCGCCCCCGCACCCGCCCCCGGCACCAGAGGCATTCGCCGTCCTCACCAACGCGCACCTCGCGTCCTTCGGCAAGGACGACACCATCTGCGTGCGGCGGCCCACCTCCACACACTCCACACACGCCGTGGCCTTCCCCGTGTCGCCTCAACGGTGCCCGACACCCGCCCCGACGTACACGAGCAGGCTCACACCGCCCACGCCGCCCGGGATGCCCACGCCGCCGGGGATGGTGCGGAGCGTGTCATCCCCGCCCGCACCCGTGCGCACGTCGGGGGGGAAGCCGAGGGCGAGCGTGCGGGGGAAGCGGCGGAGCCCGGTCAAGGGGCTGTTCCCTTGCTCCCTCTCCTCCGCCTCGTCTGCATCGGCGACGCAGACGCCGTGTCCGATCCGGGTGCCGCTACCGCCGCTCGTTTCTGTGGACGGGGACGCGCCGGAGGAGGACGACGAGGACGCGTGGGTGGACGAGGACGAGGACGGAGACGACTCGGAGGAGGGGGAGGATGAGGGAGAAGACGAGGACGGGGAGATGACGGTCGTCGACGACCGGGAGTGCGGGGGAGACGAAGACTCAGAGCTGCCGACCCCCGTGCCGTGGCGCTCCGACCTGCTTGCGCCGCGGACGCCGCCTGCGCTGTCGCTCAACGTCCACGTCGGCGCGCCGCCCGCGTACTACGAAAGCGAGGGGGAGGGGGAGGAGCCGCAGACGCCTGTGCCGGGGCTGTACTCGAGGGAGGCGACGCCCACTCCGTATTCGAGGGAGGAGGAGAGGGAGCGGGAAGGAGAGCAGGTTGGGGGGAAGCGGAAGCGGTGACCTCCGCGTCGCTTGCTATCGTCTCGCGCCACGTCACCACGTCACCACGCGCCCTCTGCTTTGTCTCGTCTCAGCCCTCGGAATACTGTATCCATCCATCCCCGCACGCTCGCTCGCTCGTCACGACCCACCCACGATCCTTCCCTTCTCGTCTCCTATACTTTTTTTTTTCTCTTTGCGTACCACCAAAAATTCTCTCCTTACGTATCTCGTATATCTATCCCTCGTTCCTTATGCCGTATCAAGTAGCCTTAGCCTTAGTTTTAGTTAGTGAAGTACATAGTCTCGTATTGTATTCGTTGGATTGGGTGGATGGGGAGGGGGAGGGAGGGGGAGTTTGTAATATTGTAGCGGTGTGGAGGAGCGGAATAAAACAGAATTATTGTATTGATTTGTGTGTTGCGTGTGACATTGTTGAGGGGGTGTTGGGAGGGGAGGGAGAGGAGTGGGTAGGGGGAGGAGGGAGCGGTGGTGCGGCGGCCACGGCCGAGGGAAGGCGGGGAGGGTCAAGGACAAGGTCAAGGGAGGAAGACAATTTTGGTGCACCCGGTTTAAATTTGAATTGGTACAACTTTCGGCGCAATTTTTCTTTGGAAAAAAAAAAAAAAAAAAAAAAAAAGGACTATAGCCTGTGCCCGAGTCGAACGGGGTCCCACTGGTGTACTTGTAATGCAAGGCAACCTGCTAGTAGGTGTGGGCGCAGCCCGTCCGCTACCAGACTTCAAGCTTCATGCAGGGCAGTATTTAAGTATGCGAGCGTCATCGCGGGCGGGAATCGTATTCCACCGTGGAGCGAGCGGTTCGACTTTTCTCAGGCAGGTCAATTCTTCAACTAAGGAATTACTCAACCAAACTCAACATGCACACCCATGTGCCACGGCTGAAGAGTTGAAACCAATGCAAAATGTACGATGAAAAGAGGTCTGCAAAAACTTCGAATACTGTACAGTGTGGATGTGATCAACAGCAAAATACAGTAAGTGTCAGTAACAGAGAAGACTTCGCAAAGCAAACACGAGACACCATGATCCCAAAGAGGCTTTGAGGCAGTCTTGCACTTCAACATGTCTTATGCGTGGCAGAATGCCGCCCGGGTGTGGGCACGGAGGATCCGCTGCCAGGTTTTATTTATACCGTTATACGCCGGCCCTATCATCCATGGCACATGCGAATGGCAATTGAAATTAAGTTATTATCACATTGTGGTTCAACTTCGGTGAATGTGTGTTGAATTGCCCTGCACTCAGTAAAATGTGTACAAAGATTGTTTATAATTAGACAATGGCAATATGGAGATAGAGATGAAGTGCGAAAAAGAAAGGAAGGAAGGGAGGAAGGGAAGGAAAAGACAACCTCCACACTAATTTGAAGCTCGGTTCATGGCAGTTGGTTCAACTTGTACATAAGACTATTTAACACAAGGTCATGCTAACTACTTGATGGAAAATGAGATAAAGTTGAGCTGGAGGTGAAACATTGGACAAGTATTGCATCAGAACAGTCACATAGGTGAGAAAAATCACAGAATTGGATTGAGTTCACATGCAACTCGTAGCCAAAGGTCCTGCAATCAAGTTCAAGTGGAGGGCCCTAGGCAGTGGGGCAGGGTGGTGAATAGGAAGAGATTGAAACTGGTATTGTAATGTCCTACTCCAACAAAAAATCCGAGCTAGACTCATTGATCTCCAGTGAGTCCTTCCAGTTCCTCTGCAGCTTGAAGTTTACCCATGCTTTGGTATAAGTTTGCAAGCTCCTTCATAGTCCATCTGGTGTCAGGATGATCATCACCCAAAAGTTTCCTCCTTTTCTCAAGGACAGTAACAAGAAGCTCTTCTGCATGTTCAAGCTGACCTTGCTGTTGGAATATTGATGCAAGTTCCTGCATTATCCACAAGGTGTTAGGATGATCTTCACCAAGCACTTTTTGACGCTTCTGTAGAGCTACAGTTGCCAGCTCCTCTGCAACACTGAGCTGACCCAAGTGGTTGTATATACTTGCCAGCTGACCCATGGTGAGTATAGTGTATGGATGCTCTTCCCCGAGAACTTGCTTCTGTTTGTCAAAAACAACAGTCAAGAGGTTTTCTGCCTTCTTGAGCTGGCCTGAGAAAAGGTACGTCATTCCCAAACCTCTCATAGCTAGCAGCATGTGAGGATTGTTCTCTCCAAGAATCCTGATCATCTTTTCCACAACAATGTGATATAGATCTTCTGCCTCTATGAACTGGCCTAGTTGACAGTAGATATCTGCCAGAGTGTGTAGGGAGTATAGAGTGTTTGGATGATCTTCTCCCAGAAGTTGGCTAAGCTTCTCTACTGCTGACATTGCGAGCTCCTGGGCCTTGTTGAATTGGCCCAGGTCCTGGTATGCTAATGCTAAATAACCCAGAGTGTTTGCAGTCTCAGGATGGTTTTCACCTAGAACCTTTCTCTGCTTCTCTAGTGCTAACTCTAATATCTCCTGTGCTTCTTTGTACTGGCCCAGGGCACGGCGTATATCTCCCAAAGCATACATTGCCCCCAGAGTACTTGGATTATCCTCCCCATGAAGAATCTGGTAGGTCTCAAGCACTGTAACCCACAGGTCTCTTGCTGACCTAAACTCGCCAAGTTCACGATGGAGCCAAGCAAGATTTTCCATTGCCTCCAAGGTCTCTGGATGATTTTCCCCAAGATCTCTTTGCTTGTTGAACAGTATGAGTTTCCGCTCCTCAAGGTCTTTGCGCTGAGCTTCTGGAGAGTAGTAGGGAGTTGAAGCCAGTACACTTTGGGTTCCAGAAATTCTGGGTATCCCTGTGGTCCCATTGGTCTAAGACTGGTTAGATGTAGCTCTGCAACAATCTATCCACTCACCAAATCCTCAAGCACATCACCATGCCGAGAAGCTGTGCCAAATTGTTCCTCATATTCAGAAAGATCAGAACCAGTGTCATTGAGCATTGGGTTGGAGGAATCTGAGCTTAGGCTTTCCTCATCTTGCAGGGATAGTCTGTCAGAGCTCAGAGTGGATGTTTGACTCTGTGAGTCATCTAGGGATTCAATTCCCTGTTCAGAACTTTCCTGGTTGGCATCATGGTCACTTTTGATGGTGTGTGCCGATAGGTTATCCATTGAATGATTGGCAGCATGGGTGGATTGTTCTGTCGGGACAGTATGATTCTGGCTGTCATACATTTTTCAATACAATAAGCAATAGATAGAGAAATCTCTTACTTATCAACCATCACATTCAGGACCCGGTCTTGATAGGTAGTGGGAAGAATATCTTCAAAGAGGCTGGTGGCAGTGGCAGACGAATTTGGTAACAGTTCTCCAGCTCGTGGCCTTTGAGAACTCAGTTAAGATACATAGCTGGGTGGATGAAATTAGACTCACTCCCGCAACAACTGAAGGACTTGTGCAAAACTTCTATACCATGGTTGGTCGGCCCAATCCCTGCCATCAAGTTTGCCAAACCAGTTTGAAAGACCACCAAGGAGTGTGGTGGCAAAAAGGTCCACACCATCATAGTCAACTGGTCCTTCCTCAATCAAACCTAGGGAAGGGATATCCACCCCAACGTCCTTCAGCACGCAGACCATTCGACAGCACAACTTGTGTGCAACTTGAGCATGTGTGCCTCCCAAATTCTGCCAAAAGCCAGGTAGATTGAGAACCCCAGCCAAGTACCGCAGGCAGAGTGCACTTGTATATTTTGACGCTCCACTTGAAATATGGATCAGGATTATTTTGAATGCTCAAGTGTTTCAACTTACCAGTCATGTTCAACCAATAACTGCTCAATTACGCTTAGGCCCTCATTGTTGCAGGCCACCAAGTCTGGCAACAAACTCTTTTCTGTGATTGCCGAAATTGCAGTATCTGCTAACCCTGTTACCGCCAGAGTTTGCCAGAATGTCCATTCTTTGTCTGGTGGGCCGGTGGACCGATCCCAAAGTGCAGAGATGGTGTCCAGTGATGTTAGATTGTCCAACACTTTGGTCTGCAGAAATAGAACACGGAGCCCAGGAAGCAACGTGACCAGATCAACAATCTCTTTGAATGCTTGACATTGTGTATTTGCAGATTCAGTGCTGTGTAATTTCATCAATTACTGTAGCCAGGATTTCAACACAATAAACACACGGCAAGGAATATTTGATGAGCTTCAAGCACCGCTTCTCGAGCTTTGGAGGGACTGTGGTTCGAAGGAGCTCCAGCTGTTGCATTCGGTGTTCCCCATCTCCAAAGTGCAATTTGATTTTCCTCGCAATGACATGGGGACCGAGGCCCAACTTGAATGCAACACGGTTCGCGTGGGTTTCCAAAACCTTGCCCGCGGCAGTGTACACCTGATCCAAGGTGCGGCCTGGCGATGGTGAGAGAAATGCATTCAAAATCAGTGCCCATCTCCCTCCCTCGGGGCGCGAGTTCTCTTGTATTGCTACTACTCCGTTATTTGAAACAGGTTCCCAAGGGATGAGTGCTTGGCTTGAGGTCATTGCCGGGATAGAGTAGGAATGGGTGTGGAGTGTAGTATTGGGAGGAAAGAAACAGTCGAGGGACACAGCCTCCATACAGCACTTTGTTCTCGCACAGCTCTCTTCACTTGCTATTATTAAATAGCTGTGGTTGACATTAATCTTGCTGTGCAGGGTACATACAGGTCCCGAGATCAGAATGTTTTAATTGTATTG
Source organism: Mycena olivaceomarginata (assembly GCA_029378375.1). Taxonomy (NCBI): domain Eukaryota; kingdom Fungi; phylum Basidiomycota; class Agaricomycetes; order Agaricales; family Mycenaceae; genus Mycena; species Mycena olivaceomarginata. Next base: position 66,760 of record JARKIC010000461.1, on the reverse strand, counting down.
TATTGCTGTTGTGCATTCAGCATGCACATTGTAACATTTCCCAAGGCCCCCTTGGAGGTCGACTCGAGAAAATCACATCCTCGCACACTATAATCTCCAACTCATCCGATCTCCAAGTCCAACATCGGGTGAATCCGTCGAAGCTGTTATCAAGCGCGTCCCCGAGAAACACTCTTCTTGTCGTGTACATTGTGAGAATGGCCTTGCCGCACATCGTGCATACGGGTGTACGGTATATCAGATTAGCGCCACGTCTGAAATACGTTGATATACACACACAATAAAAATCTAACAGGCACCGTCGAACTTCCATGCAGACTGACCCAATTGTCAGGTCCAACCTCGGTTCATTCCGCCGAAGTGCGATCCAGCGCGTTCCTGAGAAACCCTGGCGGTTCCGAGTCTTTCCGCACATCACATACGGGTGCGCGGCATATCAGATTAGCGCCGCCGCTTCGAAATTAGTTCAAGTTGCCCGGCAAGTGTTCCCAGCCATCCGAGGTCGGTGCTTCTTCATTATTATCCCCGCAGAACGGGGTTGAGCTGAATTCACCCGGCGGATCGATGCAAAATTCTCCTGGGTGCAAGGCCGGAACGGTTGAGGCTCTGATCTTCCTCGTCTTGTTGCAGAGATTTATCGTGGGTTCGCGCATGTGCAGACGAGCAAGAAGGCATAGGAGGTAAGTTCACAACTTTCCAGGCAAAGGAACAAATGGTTAGTGCGAGCTAAACACACACATTGGAAATGCCCTCAAAGGCCAGTGGGAGTTGAATAAGAAAGAAAAGAAGGGGAAGAACGAATAGGACGCATCCGGAGCGTACCGGATTAGATTTCCATTACTGTACGGGCAGTTGTGGACGGCGTCAAGTTCGAGTCCAAAAGAAAAGAACAGGCACCGAGGGAGGGGGTATATAGCACCTATTCGATCGGGGAGGGGGGTTTTCAGACGCTGTATCTCCTTGCCTGCCGGAAGCACTTGAAATGTCACGAGGTACGCGACTCAGAGCGGATAGTGCAAGCTCAAGCATAAATTGTGTGTGCACCCCCCAAGGTGCTATGACCTTGTCATGCGAGGTAGTCCGAGGCTCTCAAAGTCCAGCGCAGGAGGACAAAAATAGCGGAACTTGGCAAATAAAAAAATACTCAGAACAGACTGCAGCCTGTAGCAATAGGTTATGGAAATTGAGTTTGTTGAGATGGCGGTCCAGTGCATATATTCTGTCCGGAGTAATGAAGTGAAGAATTTGGAAGAAGAAGAAGAAATGAACGATGTGACAGTTTCACAGCATATGCGGTCGCAGCTGGCGGTAGAATAAATGCGGATGCGAGCTGTCGACACGAGTCTGGTCTCCGGGAAGTCGCGATAATGAGTGGGGTGTTTGTCATAATATCCGCGAAGACGATTAGACTGATAGCTGTATCCCCCTTAGAGCTCTTGTTCTTCGGTGTTGGGTTATAACAGGGATGAAGAATGCTATCACACTGGCATTTTGCGACGACGAGCAAATTTGTCGAGTTTGACCGGCAGCAGGGTATCGTTGGCGTGTTGGCCATCCACATCCCGGCAGTAGAAGTGCTTAAATAGATCTAGATACCAAATCGGTGCCGGGTTCATCGCACTGCTGGTACCGAGGGAAGTTTTGTGCAGTTGGAATTAACTTCGGATAATCTGTTTGAGAGCAGCAAGCGTTTCAGAAAACTTGGCAAAGGAAAGTCGATGAAAAGCAAGATGTAGGCCGGAGACTCGACAACCGCCGGTCCGATGCTCCGCTGTTTGGCACTACTTGCTGATTGCCGAGGCCTTCCGCTTTGCTGCTTTACTTCCGCTCAACTCAAAGAGGCTCACTTCTGGGCATGGCAGACGAATATCAAACTGGGTGCTCTCCTCGGGACTCAAAATATGGTGATACTTGGTCGGCAGCAGCAAGTGATCTGAGCGACAGGACTTGAGACAAGCCAAAACTTTGCACCACACATCACAAACAACGGCTGCTCGAACTAGACAAGCTGTTCGAGGTCGCGGAGGCTCAAGTTCACTGGTGTGCCGTTTGCCACCCATTATTCGTCTTTCCGTGTACTGACACGCCTCGCCTTGCAGGAACGGCACCTCTCGCTCTTCCTCTCTTTCCGCGTCATTGCATATCTACACATCCATTCTCTCCACACCCTCCCGTTTCCGTTTCACCACCCCAGCTAGAAGAGAAGACTAGAAGACAAGGAGAAGAAGAAAGATTAGAAGAACAACTCGGATAGACGAAGAAGAAGCAGCAGAATGGCAACGACCATACACCGCCCCGCCGCCGAGCCCGCGCCCTCGCGCGCCGCCCAGCGCAAGCAGCGTCTCCTGGAGCTCGAGAACGTGCAGCGATTAGAAGACGCCGAGGCGCTCAAGTTCACCGACGTGCGTTTATTTGTTCTATGCCACTCTATGTACCTGCTGAACTGACCTCGCCTTATAGGAACAACGTCTCTCGCTCTTCCTCTCCTTCCGGAGCGTCAAGTTTGAGTGGAGTGACCTCGACGGGATGCGCTCTGTCCGCCGGCGCTACAATGTGCGTCATAAAATCCTTGTCATTTCTATTCCTTGGTGATCCACCGAATGAATCCGATCTGCGGCCGTGATTGCCAACCCCATTCCCCCTGCACCCCGTTTCTCGTCCTCGAGCTGATGCGAGCCCCAGTCCTCTTGCCCCGCCTCGCCGCCCCCGTCATAGCCTGCGCGCTCACCGTACCTGCACCCGCAGACGCTGACGCCGGACCCAATCCGCCTGCTCACACTCCCGCTGCCGCCGCACGCCAATGTGCACTCCTACTCTTACCTCGCCCCCCCGCTGGTAGCACCAGAGGCATTCACCGTCCTCACCAACCCGCACCTCGCGTCCTTCGGGAAGCACGACACCATCTATGTGCGGCGGCCCACCTCCACACACTCCACACACGCCGTTGCCTTCCCCGTGTCGCCTCAACGGTACGCTTCCGCGCCGACACCCGCCCCGACGTACACGAGCATGCTCACGCCGCCGACGCCGCCCGGGATGCCCACGCCGCCAGGGATGGTGCGGAGCGTGTCGTCCCCACCCGCACCTGTGCGCACGTCGGGGGGGGAAGCCGAGGGCGAGCGCGCGGGGGAAGCGGCGGAGCCCCGTGAAGGGGCTGTTCCCCCTTTCCTCCGCCGTGTCCGATCCGGGTGCCGTTGCCGCCGCTCGTGTCCGTGGACGGGGAGGCGCCGGAGGAGGACGACGCGGATGCGTGGGTGGACGAGGACGAGGACGGAGACGACTCGGAGGAGGGGGAGGACGATGAGGACGGGGAGATGACAGTTGTAGACGACCGGGAGTGCGAGGGAGATGAAGAGCTGCCGACGCCCGTGCCGTGGCGCGCCGACCTGCTTGCGCCTCGGATGCCGCCTGCGCTGTCGGTCGACGTCCACGTCGGCGCGCCGCCCGCGTACTACGAAAGCGAGGGGGAGGGGGAGGAGCCGCAGACACCTGTGCCGGGGCTGTATTCGAGGGAGGCGACGCCGACACCGTATACGAGGGAGGAGAGGGAGAGGGAGAGGGAGCAGCAGAAAGCGGAAGCGGTGACCGCCCTCGCCTTGGGTTGCGCGTCTCGCCTGCCACGTCACGCCGTGCCGTCTGCTTTCCCGGAGCCCCTCCTCTGTCTGTCTTTCTCTGCCTCAGAATACTGTATCCATTCATCCCTGCACGCTCGCTCGCTCGCTCGTCACGACCCACCCACGATCCTTCCCTTCTCGTCTTCTATACTTTTTTTTTCATTTTGCGTACCACCAAAAATTCTCTCTTCACGTATCTCGTATATCTATCCCTCATTCCTTATGCCGTATCAAGTAGCCTTAGCCTTAGTTTTAGTTAGTGAAGTCTTGTATTGTATTCGTTGGATTGGCTGGATGGGGGGCGGGGGAGAGGGAGGGTGTAATGTTGTAGCGGTGGGGAGGAGCGGAATAAAACGGAATTATTGTATTGATTTGTTTGTTGCGCGTGAGATTGTGGAGAGGGTGGTAGGAGGGGGAGGGGGGGAGGGAGTGAGGAGGAGCGAGCGGGGGTGCGGAGGCCACGGCCGAGGGAAGGCGGAGAAGGACAAGGACAAGGACAAGGACAAGGACAAGGGAGCCCTTAGGGAGGAAGACACTTTTGGCGCACCCGGTTTAAATTTGAATTTGTACAACTTTCAGCGCGATTATTTTTGGAAAAAAAAGAAAAAAAGAAAAAAAGCCTGTGCCCGAGTCGAACGGGGTCCCACTGGTGTAATTATAATGCAAGGCAATGTGATAGTAGGTGTGAGCGTGGGCCGTCCGCTACGAGACTTCAAGCTTCATGCGAGGCGGTATTCAAGTATGCGAGCGTCATCGCGGGCGGGAAAGGGCGGGAATCATGCTTTCCACCGTGGAACGACTTCTCTCAGGCTGGTCAATTCTTCAACTAAGGAAGGAATCAACAAAACTCAACACGCACACCTGTGTGCCATGGCTGAAGAGCTAAAACCGATGTCAATGCAAAATGTATGATGAAAAGAGGTCTGCAAAAAACTTGTATGGTGTGGATGCGATCAACGGCAAAATCTAGTCTGGTAACAGAGAAAACTTCGCAGAGCAGACGCGACATGCCATCTTCCCAAAGAGGCTCTGAGGCAGCCTTGCGCCTCAACATATCTCACGTGGGGCAGAATGCCGCCTGGGTGTGGGCATAGAGATAGAGGATCTACTACCAGGCTTCATTTATACCGTCATACGGTGTCATCCATGGCACATGTGAATGGTAATTGAAATTAGGTTAGTATCACATTGTGGTTCAACTTCGGTGAATGTTGCCCCGCACTCAGTAAAATGTGTACAAAGGTTATTTATAATCAGACAATGGCAATATGGAGATAGAGATGAGGTGCGAAAGAAGAAAGGAAGGAAGGGAGGAAGGGAAGGAGAAGACAACAACCACACTAATTTGAAGCTTTGGTTCGTAGCAGCTGGTTCAACTTGTATATAAGACTATTTAACGCAAAGCCATGATAACTACTTGATGGAAATGAGATAAAGCTGAGCTGGAGGCAAAACATTGGGCAAGCATTGGATCATGAGCAGTCATATAGGTGAGAAAAATCACAGAATTCAATTGACACTGGGGGCAAAAGCCAACACACCTGGATTCCAGGTGCCTCTGAGGCATGTGGTCCGAAGGCTACAATGTGGAATACAAAAGGCCTACAAAGGTCCTTAGGTCAACAAAGAACAGACCAAGCAGGGACAAAGGACAGGCAATATTTGCTGGGTGGTGAAATCCTGCCTGCCCTTTGTCTCACCTTTGTTAATTCTTTGTCCATCCAAGGACCTTTATTGGTCTTTTGTCCACCAGTTCATGACCTACAGAGAACATGCCCCAGAGGCACCTGGAATCCAGGTGCGTCGGGGTTTGCCCCCGGTGTGAATTCACATGCAACTCATAGCCAAAGGTCCTGCAACCAGGTTCGAGTGGAGGGCCCTAGGCAGTGGGGCAGGGTGGTGAATAGGAAGAGATTGAAACTGGTATTGTAATGTCCTACCCAGACATCAAATGTAAGTTAGACTTATTGATCTCCAATGAGTCTTTCCAGTCCCTCTGCAGCCTGAAGTTTACCCATGTTTTGGTATGTGTTTGCAAGCTGGTTCATAGTCCATCTGGTATGGGGATGATCATCACCCAAAAGTTTCCTCCTTTTCCCAAGGGCAGCAACAAGAAGCTCTTCTGCATGTTCAAGCTGACCTTGCTTCTGGGATATCAGTGCAAGTTCACCCATTATCCACAGGGTGTCAGGATGATCTTCACCAAGCACTTTTTGACACTTCTGTAGAGCTACAGTTGCCAGCTCCTCTGCAGCACTGAGCTGACCCAACTGTCTACATGTGGTTGCCAGGGTACCCATGGTGAATAAGATATCAGGATGCTCTTCCCTGAGAACTTTCTTCTGTTTGTCAAAAACAACAGTCAGAAGGTCTTCTGCCTTCTTGAGCTGGCCTGAGGAGAGGTATGTCATTCCCAAACCTCTCATGGCTCGCGGTGTGTCAGGATAGTTCTCCCCAAGAATCCTGATGCTCTTTTCCACAACAAAGTGATATAGACCTTCTGCCTCTGTGAATTGGCCTGATTGATAGTAGACATCTGCCAGAGTGCCCATGGACCACAGAGTGCCTGGATGATCTTCCCCCAGAAGTTGGCTATGCTTCTCCACTGCCGACATTGCCAGTACCTGGGCCTTGTTGAATTGGCCCAGGCCCTGGTATGCTATTGCTAAAGAACCTAGAGTCCTTGCAGTCTCAGGATGGTTTTCACCTAGAACCTTTCTCTGCTTCTCTAGTGCTAACTTTAATATCTCCTGTGCTTCTTTGTACTGGCCCAGGGCACGGTGTATGTCTCCCAAAGCATACATTGCCCCCAGAGTACTTGAATTATCTTCCCCATGGAGAATCTGGTAGGTCTTAAGCACTGTAACCCACAGGTCTCTTGCCGAGCCATATTCTCCAAGTTCACGGTGTAGCCTTGCAAGATTTTTGATTGCATCCAAGGTCCCTGGATGATTGTCCCCGAGATCTCTTTGCTTATTGCACAGTATGAGTTTCCACTCCTCAAGGTCTTTGCGCTGAGCTTCTGGAGAGTAATAGGGAGTTGAAGCCAGTACACTTTGGGTTCCAGAAATTCTGGGTATCCCTGTGGTCCCATTGATCTAAGACTGGTTAGATGTAGCTCTGCAACCAATCTGTCCACTCACCAAGTCTTCAAGCACATCACCATGCTCAGAAGCCATGCCAAATTGTTGCTCGTATCCAGTGATATCAGAAACAGCATCATCCTCTTCTGAGCAGTCCGAATTTTCAGCTGCTGTGTCTTCCTCTGGAGCCACTTCCTCAGAGTCAAGATCAGCAGTTTGACTTTGTGAATCATCCAGGGACTCAATGCTCTGTCCTGAGGGGACCTTGTGACTTCTTACCACCACCATCTCTTTTTGTTGGCGATAAAAAGCAGTGTCGCTCCCCCGCTGCAGCATGCGGCATAGGAAGCAGAACACACCTACCCCACACCAGTGGGGCCCACCGATAGAGTGGGGAGTCTGAAGGACTCTGCGGCGCTTGAACAGGCGCCGCACCGCTGCACCGCGGAGATGAACGAGAGAAAATAGAAGTGATGGCAGTTACGACGTACATGTCAAGATGAATATATATATACTTCTCTCCCTCCCACCACGATACAGACGTGAACTGGCGACGAAAAACAACGAAGCACGGCGCACGCGATGAGCTCTGCCCACCCGAGGAAAGCCCCCAACATACAAGACCAGCTATACACGTACACCTGATGCGTCCCACGACTCCGAAACAAAAAACAGACGGAAAATAAAACTTAGCTGAAGAGAACTTCCACGAAACCCGCAAAGGGAACTCGCAAAGGTACACAAAATCTCGTAACGCAAACCAAGACAGCAACTAAGGTAACCAGCTGGCACAACCGACCGATAGCCCGCACAAGGTCAGCAAAAGCAAAGGAGGGGAAATCCAGCTCCCTGCCGACCGGTACAATAAACCTCGGGAATCCCCCCAGAAACACAAAATGTTCTGCCCAAACCAGCACACTCCCAACGACGCCTTTGGCGACGCCGGCGGCTCCAGAACTCTGGACACATCCACGGGCGAGATCTTCAACCTCGCGGGGAGCACCGCCAGCGAGGGAGGCGACGACAGCGAAGTGGTGGGTGGAAGTTCATCCACTCAAGGTGCGATACCTCCCAGCACGCAATACATCCCCGACCCCCGGCACACTGGACACCGACGCGGTTCTCGCCCCCCTCGGCAGCAGGCAAGGCTCGGTCGACATGAGCGTCGACGACGATGAGGAGATGCACCCTGCACCGCCCGCGTATAACGCTGCGAACACGCCACCTGCCGCCCCAGTGCAGCAGCAACTCTTCGCGCCGCTGCCCCCAGCTGTGCAGCCACACCCACCAGCGCCACAGAGCCCCGCGCCGCAGCAACAGCCCCTTGCGGTACAGCAGGCCCCGCTCCCGCAGGTCCAAATGCCCGCCGCACCGCAGCTACAACATGGCGCGGCGCACGGCGCACACCAACCGCTCTTCAGCGCGCCCTAATTCCCCTTTTGGGGCACTGCCCGTTGTGTTTGGGGCCGCCCAACAGCTACAGCATGCCCCCATACAGCAGCCCCCGCCCCCCCAGCAGCAACCCGCTGCCGGAGGGCAACCCCTGGCCCCCCAGCAGTAGGTACCGGCGGTATTTGCCCTACCCAGCGTAGCACAGCTCGCCGCTGAAACGGTGCACTTCTTATATGACTAGAAATAGCTAATTGATAGGTATTGCGAACAAACACCCAAAACAACCAACTACAACCAATCTACCTCCAAAGATCCAAGTGCTTCTCTTTGTGAGTTCGGGTCCGGGCCGTAGTATGCGACCAGCAGGCTTGAACAAACACAAGTTTGATTTATAGGCTTATAACAACACACTCTACAACGTACTAGCAATATGCAACCGCCAACAACAACACTGCTAGGAACCTAGGGATGGTCCGAGGGGTGTGTTTTATATGGGGGGTGGATACAAGATGGCTGGACCGTTAGGTCGAGAACACCAGGGCAGAGTATGTAGGTTTGTGAAAATCCTCGCTAAGGGCAATCCCAAAGACTACTGAGGCTAACAACAAATGACTTCAATCCTCAAACGGCAAGACAAGTTGGGGGCTTCCCAGAAGAGTCCTTGAACCGTCGACCTATTCCTTAACCAAGAACAGGAACCTTTCCGCTTTTATCGGCACTAGCTCACTACAAGCGTCCAGCTAGCGACCCAACACACTACGACAGAGCTTCCGTCTATGTCGGGGTGAAGGCGAAGTAACTGACAAGTTATAGCCAAACTAGAGGTGGGGGCACCTAGTCCGTCTTCTTCTTAGTGGGCTCAAGCCAACACACAATCCACCTAGCAAGCGATCCAACACACTACGGCAGAGCTTCCGTCTTGCCGGGGTGAAGGCAAAGTCACTAGCGCAAACTGCAGCTGGGTCTCGAGGAGAACACCCTTATTTTATATGTGGAGGTCTAGGACCAACAACACGAAATCCTCAACTTAGTCACTCGATGTTTCCAGAGTCCACAGTCTACTGATTCCAATATAAAGACTACTACAAGTGAAGTTCAGTATCAACCTCCACTAGCAGCCTGAGAGCACCAGCACCAGCTTCGTCCAAAGTCTGGGGTGTAATGTTCTTAGACCCTAGTCTGCTCTGCGCTCCCTTTTATACTACTAGGTTCAAGATACATGTGAAAAGCGAGCTGAATAATACAATAAGCAATATTAGATGAAGAGAAATACGGTCAGCCAATGAGACAACTGCCGTTTGGTTTTGGGACAGGTTTGGTATACGCCAGGTCAGCCTCGCTGACCGGCTAGTGTTCAACCGTGGGTATATCAACTGATCCTCAGCCCTCCGTCTATGCCGAGCACCACTTCCGGACCAACCGGCGAAGTAACCGGTGGTCTAGGTCATCTCTACTCTGTCAGAGCGTCGATCTATTACATCTAGGCGACGCAGTGTTGCGACCGACATCAAATGGTCATTGTTCGTTTTTCAGGACGTCGATCAACCCTCCGGTCATCGGTACAGGCTGTACGATCGTCCCTAGCTCCGTTCCAATAGCCTGCTTGCTATTCCGTTCGTCCTAGCTGCCCAGATCGGGCACTAGCCTCGTGTTGTCTCATCTCTGGTGTCGTGTTATGTCTTTGTCAAAGCCCTAGCCGGTTGCTAGTCGGGTCATTCCGCCTATCGCCGTCTAGTCGCTTATCTAGAGATTAGATAGTACCACCGGATCTCGCACCGAGCTTCCTAGCTCAAGTCGCGGCTCCTAGTTGCACCTCCATCGTAGATATCCGTCTGCTAGATCATCACTAGCTCCTTCGCAAGCCATCTCTGGACTACTAGAGTCTCCTAGGTCATGTCTCATGAATGTATAGGCGGTGGTTTAATCCCTGGTTGTTTATACACTCGATTAGCAGCTAGCGCGTCACACTAGTGTAGCCTCATGCTACAGTCAGCAGTTAGGGCTCGCTCTGACTCTCCTTTATATCACCTAACAAGTGGTCTGTGTACTAGCTAGGATGCTAGTAACAACAGAAGTGCTAGTTGCTTCCCGTTGTATAAATACTGGTCATAGGAAATCGCAAAAATAGCCCTAGATGCCGCGCATTTATGTTACGCCGTTTCACCGCGATGCAGGTTGAGGCCCGAACATGGAACCTGCAGCTGCAGATGCAGCCTGCGCAGCCCATCCCACCCGTGAACGCGGACGGCGCCGCCTACTACCAACACAATGCAGGCCAATTCCACCGCCACGTAATCACGAACAAGCAACTGCTCCACTACATCCCCGAGCACCAACTCACCGAGTACAACGAGAGCCCGCACAACCGCCTCGCCATCCTCCTCACCAACGCCGGCAACCATGTACTCAAGAAAGTCGAGTACGCCACCCCACTCGAGCAGCAGATCCGAGAGGTGCTCCGCGCACTGATCCCCCACGGCAGCATCATCGTCAACATGCCGTCGCTCGACGAGACGCTCCAGAACACCAGCGGGACTGCTAAATACGGGGGCGCTATCACAGTGCTGACACAAGTCAGCGACGACGCCGGAGCTGCGAGGGCCGCCACCCAGCAGACATTCGGGGTCCACCCCTCCCTCGCCTTCTGGGTGCACGACCTTGCCGCAAACAAAGCCATACGTGCATGGGCCTTAGCCCAGTGGTATGTCACTGGCACTGGGGGAGACGACGATGGAGGCAAGAGAGCAGCAGTGTACATGCGCGCAGCGCTCATCACCCTCGCCTTCCGCAACCCTGCCATCTTCCAGATAATAGACCAGCACACCCAGGGCAAAGGAGGACCCGCCTCACAACGCATGTATGACGCCCTCAACACCATCTACGGAGAGATGCTGGAGAACCCAGACGTCCCCAACAAACCTGTCCTGACAATCTTCATGGAACCCACCACCGACAACGAGGAGGAGCAGGAAAACCTGATGCGCCTCCTCCGAGTCATACCCCTGAACGCCAGCTACTACACGTTCACACCAATGTCGGGGTTGGGGGGGCCCCCGGAGTGCGCCGTCTGCAAGATGACGAGCCACACGTCGTTCCTGTGCCGGTACACGCACTACTCCCCCCTGTGGTGGGGGCCGCCTGACCAACTCAAGGATCTACCCCCAGACAATGCCCTCGCTCTAGGAGGGGGATACAGCGGCCCTCCAGGCGGCGGTGGCGGAAACAACGGCGGCGGAAACAGTTGAGGCAGCGGAAATGGCTGAGGCAGCAGTGGAGGCGGCGGGGGAGGCGGCGGAAGCGGAGGCGGACCGCCCTACCCACCCCACGGCGGCGGATACTACGGAGCCCCCTGCGGGGGAGGCGGAGGCTGGAATGGCGGCCGCGGCGGCTTCGGCGGCTACCGAGGCGGACGCGGACGCGGAGGTCGCGGATGGTGACGGAAACACGAACCACCCCCTCCAAAATCCAAAAGAAATAGCTGCTCGCTCCCCGCCGCCGCGACGAATACATATATAACACAGCCCGATGTTACTACATACTCAAGTACCCCACCTCACGCACTATATTAACACGAAATGATAATTATTCTTTTCACTACTACTACATCTTTAAAGACAGGAAGGATACGAACAACAGAGGGGTACCGAAGTCAAGATGGTCCCGAGTTGGGGCTCGGGAGAAGACGTGTGTGCGAGAGCGCATGCAACCCAACCCTACCTCGAAGGTGTTACAAAAGCACTCAAGGTGCGCATCAGAGGTAGGGAAGGGAACGTGGAGGGGGAGCGGGACAGGGGGCAAACCTTCGGGTTTGCTGTAACTGTTCTGTAACCTCTCCGCCGCAACAGCGGGACCTATTTAGGTCGGAGACCGCTGGCCAGCAGTCCTGGTAAGCTCGACGCGAAACAACACAGTCCCCCAGAGACTGTGCCGGGAAACGTCGGGCACACTCCACAAACTTGAGGCAAGCCGCCAACGACCTTCGCGCGGTCGTTGGTGGGTCTCCCTACCTGCTGCCACAAACAATCAATTTAACCTACTTCGAAATTATCCAGGTGAACAAGACAACGGCATGGACGAACACGAGACGGCTGGAGGAGGAGACGGCTCCGCCACCGGTCGCTCACCCGAAGATGGCCGTCGCGTTGGAGGGGATTGGGCATTCAGCCACTCGGAGGCAAACCGAGGCGGCAACCAACCCTTAGGGGAAGGACCTCCTCGGCAAGCCGATAAGGAGCGTCCGAATGCAACTCTGGGTGCAGCACGCACACCAGGGGGCGCTAGAACAACCGCTGACGTGCAGAACACACGGGGAGCCGAGAACAGACTCCCAACCCCTGCAGGGGGTAACACCGAAGGCGTTGTAGCTTGAGATGCCGAGCACGAAGGCCTGCAGGGCCAAAATAACAACGATAACAATGCGAACAACCAGAATATGGGCACGCACCGGAACACGGGGAATAACCCGTTCTTACAACCGGTCGCAACGGGGCAAGCTCAGCACCCACCAGATCAAAGAAACAACCCAGCCCCAGCACGACGGCAGGACCCACACCCACATGACAGGGTATATCCAGGCCCACCGGAACCATTGAGACGCCCCACACCGGGTAAGAAAAATACAAAAGCAGCTGTAAAAGTGGCAGCGCTAAACATAAACGGTAGAGGAAACCCAGACGTACGCCACGATGATAACAAATGGTATCACATATGGCAACTGATCAGAGAACAAAAAATCGGGGTACTAATAGTAGGAGAGGCCCACCTTGACGATGCCCATAAGTTAGATGTAGACAACCTATTTGGGAGGGTGATAAAAGTTGAATTTACACCAGACGAGACCGCGCTGACAGCGAGAGCAGGCCTAGCCTTCGTGCTGAACAAGGGTATGGTAGAGACTGCAGGGGTCAAAACAACAGAAATCGTGCCCGGAAGGGCGATGATACTGGAGATGAAAAATATGGATGGAACACCGCTGTCAGTCTTGTCAAGGATTGATAGGATATACGTGAAAAGGGACCTATATGAAGAATCATTCGAATGGGACATCCAAGCAGTAGGGATCAATACCGACCATAGGATGGTCTCAATGAAAATTACGACTGCAGACTCACCAACGTTAGGACATGGAAGATGGGTATGGCCAGCGCACATAATTCGAGACAAAATACTCGCAAAGTTTATTGATGACGAAGGCATGAAATTAATGGACACATTAACACTGGTAGTACAGAACGAAGAAGGGGGCCAGTGGAACCCGAACCATAACACACAGACACTGTGGGTAGCCTACAAGACGAAGATAGGTGAGAAAGCAAGAGAGAGGGCCAAGATTGTGGTCCCGAAAATTGTCGAAGAAATAGCAGAAATAAAGAACAAAATTGACGCGATCGAGGCAGACGAGGAACTCACCGAGGAAGAAACAACACTGTCATGTGCACTCCTGCAGGAGAAGCTGACAGCACTGGAGAAAACATGCCACAAGGGAGCGAGGCTAACAGTGCAAGTTAGAAACAGACTGGAAGGTGAGGTAATAACACGATACTGGACGGCAGTGAACAAGCTGAAAAAGCCCAGGGACATCATACATAGACTTCAAAAGAATGTCAACGCCGAAGACCCCTCCCAGTACGAAACGAATTCGAAGCGGATGGCAGATATGGCAAGAGACTACCACAAGAATCTCCAGTCAGACAAGATAGGGGTGCCGAGGGAAATAAGAGAAGCCAAGATTCAAACGGTGCTAGGACTTGGCTAGGACGCACCGCACGCAAAGTCTCAGAAATACAAGAAGGAAAACTGAAGACCAAGCTGACCTTGAAAGATGTCAGATACGTGGTGCGAAAGTCAGCAAGCTATAAAGCCCCCGGGCTAGATGGAATCCCATACGAAATGTGGCGCATTCTAGAACAAAGGTATGAAAGTCGTAAAGCCGAAATAAAAGAGGTTTCGACATCGTAGGGGTGCTACACAGGCTATATAATGACATCGAGACTCACGGCATAGTAAAGGGGACGGGATTCTCCAAGAGCTGGATGTGCCCGCTGTACAAAAAAAATGACAAAGCCGACATTGCGAACTACAGACCAATATCTCTCCTAAATACGGACTACAAACTCTTCACCAAAGCCTTAGCAATCAAACTGGCCGAGGTCGCCCCAGACTTGATCACCCGAACCAAGCGGGATTCGTCCCGGGAAGGCAAATAAGAGATCGGATATGGCTAACTAAACGAGTCATTGAGCTAGCAGAAGCAACGAACCGGAACGGCGTGATAGTGGCGCTTGACCAGGAGAAAGCATACAACAAAATAGAGCACGACTACCTGTGGAGGGCGCTCGAGAGCTTTGGAATACCCAAAGAATTCATTAATACAATCAAGGCACTCTACAGTGACGCATACACATACGTGATACTCAATGGCGAAACAAGTACGCACGCATTCCGGGTGACAAGAGGAGTACGCCAAGGCGATCCACTCTCCTGCCTATTATTTGACCTCGCCATCGAACCACTAGCGGAGGCACTGCGAAAATCGGACCTGAAAGGATTCAAAATGAAAGGCAAGCAAGAGAGACTGATAACCACGCTATTTGCAGACGACACACTCGTATACCTAGATGCCGCCGATGACTTTGGTGATCTGAGGGAAATCCTGGAGGAGTGGTGCATGGCAGCAGGCGCTAAATTCAATATACATAAGACGGAGATGATCCCAATAGGAAACATAGCTCACCGAGACAGGGTGCGGGCAACACGCTTCATAAATGGAATGGAAGGGACATTTGTACCCGGCCACATCAAAATAGCAGCCGAAGGGGAACCGATCCGAACACTCGGCGCCTGGGTCGGGAACAAAGTGGAACAAGCCGGTACATGAGCCCGCACACTGGAAAAAATAGATGCCGCGCTCGACCACTGGGAACTCGGGAAGCCGTCCATGGAAGGAAGGCGGCTCATAGTGATGATGGTGGTCGGCGGCATGACCCAATACATGGCGACCGTACAAGGCATGCCAGCGGACATCGAAGGAAAACTGGACCGCCGGATAAGAAGCTTCCTGTGGGCAGAAAAATCATCAGTTACGGTTAATAAAGAAACAGTCCACGCGCCGTCCGAGATAGGAGGAAAGAACCTCCTAGACATAATAGCGAGGAACGAAGCCATTGCAGTGACATGGCTCAAAACATACCTGAGCTTTGGACCAGAAAGGCCCCTGTGGTGCTTTGTGGCGGACGAGTTCCTAGCGAAGAAAGCAATAGGATCAGACTTCAACGTAGATGAGGCAATGCGAATGAACACTTACCTACAATCCTGGGCGCCGTACCAGTCTGCAGAAGACCTGGGAAGTAAAGACCTGGCAGACATGATGAAAGTCGGCCGGGACTACGGAGTCACGATGGACGCGATCGCAGTATCACGCAAGTTGCAAGATAACATGCCGATATGGTACCACCGGTTCTCGGGCGGGGACAGAAGATTCTTCAATGCGAGCACCGAAGTGGTCAAATGCTTAAAGGAGAAACACAGAATCAGATTCGTTAAAGACACGAGAATGCTAGCAAGGAAACTGGGTACGCCACGACACACTAACAGGATGGACTGCAGATGTTCATCGTGCCAAGTCTCCAGGGCAATCACCGGTTGTAGACACCCGAATAAATGCTACCTGAAAGCCCACTCACTAGTGTACTCGCTGGAAAATAAATGGGACCCAAGACTGCTCCAACCCGAAGACTATGAGGAATACCAAGCACCCGAGGAACTTGAAAACCCAGATGCAGCAGAGTTCGACTCGAGAGTGACGACGGATGGGACACTAGCAGATACCTTCAGAATATTCACTCAAGGATATGGAAACAATGCACATACCGCACCGAACACTAGGTTTGCGTCGCCCTAGGCCCTGGAAGTAACAGTATACACAGACGGCTCGGCACTTAATAACGATACGGATGACGTCAAAGCAGGGGCCGGAATCTTCTTCGGAGTCGGCGACCCTAGGAATAGGGCGATACGAGTCCCAAATGAACTAGGGCCCTCGAACCAGGTCGGGGAAATACTGGCCATAAAAGAAGCAGTAGAGCTCGCCCCCTTGAACGCGCCGTTAAAAATATACAGCGACTCGAAATATGCGATAGAAGGACTCACAAAGTACCTGCAGAAATGGCAAGATGAGGGCTTCCACACAATAGCCAACGGTACCCTTTTTGAAAACACGGTAGCAAAAATCCGGGAACGCAAGGCGCCAACAGAGTTAATATGGGTGAAGGGCCATTCTGGTGTCGCTGGAAACGAAGCTGCAGATGCCCTGGCGGGTGAAGGAAGCATGAAAATAGATGAAGACACCATAAATACAGACGCGGATGCATCCCTGACACTGCCAGGAGCGAAACTGAAGGCCATGACACAGGCAACAGCATACAAGATAATAAGAAAACTGAAAATGGATAAACCCACGACGTACGCCCTCCTGAAACGCCAGGCTACAACAATGAACATGGTGTTAGCAAAAGGAGCAGCCATAGATGAGAATGGAAACGTACCACCGGCAAAAAAAATATGGAAGTCAACCTTTGACAAAGATATCTCACGAAGTATACAATACTTCATGTGGATGACAATACACGGCGGATACAAAGTAGGTCAGTACTGGGATAATATACCATCCCATGAGTGGAAAGGGAAATGCTGCAATACGCATGAATCAATGGACCACATACTCACGAAATGCACAGCCGCCGGACAGAAAGAGATCTGGGACCCTCGCGTCCGAGATGTGGCGTATGAAAACCGGCAAGGAAATGAGACCGACATTAGGACAAATAATGGCCGGAGGCGTGACAAAAGTCGGGAACATAGGAGAGAACCGACTATACAAAATATTGATAACAGAATCCGCCCACCTAATCTGGAAACTAAGGAACGAGAGGAGGATACAGCAAACTGGCCCACACGCACTTGAAAAAATAAGGAATCGTTGGCTCAAAACAATAAATAACAGACTAGCAATAGACTGTGCCTTGACAGATGAATTCAAATACGGCAAGAAGGCATTGAAAAATATCTCTGGTAAAGAACACTTGGAAGAAAACACTACAGGACGAACGCACCTTGGCTAAAGACTGGCCTAAGAAAGTCGGGGTTTTAGTGGGTGTCGGTTAATCGTTTGTGATGATGGTGGAACGGTGGCCTAGGCCACTGGGAAACCGGAGCAGACGGGAAATCGGAGCCCCACATACCGTGCTATAGGCACGGATGCGGTAGACGCATTCCCTCGAGAGGTTTTATTTTATCGGCTGGCCGCAACTCCATGGCCTCAACTTAGCGGGTGGAGGCGAACAACTATGTTGGCCCGGAAACCGTGGACTCTGCCCGGGGGCCCCACGGTGGAAGGGGAAGAGGAGGCAGAACGTCCTAAACCTCTCTCGCCTTCAAGCATCCACCTTAAACACTCCTCAAAAAAAAAAAAAAAAATGCTCTGTCCTGAATTTTCCTCATCCGGATCACTGACAATGCTGTGTGCTGAGAGGTTATCTGTTGAATGATTGGCAGCCTGGGTGGATTGTTCTGTTGGGACAGTATGATTCTGGCTGTCATACATTTTTCAATACAATGAGCAATGGATAGAGAAATCTCTTACTTATCAACCATCACATTCAGGACCTGGTCTTGATAGGTAGTGGGCAGAATATCTTCAAAGAGGCTGGTGGCAGTGGCAGATGAATTTGGCAACAGTTCTCCAGCTCGAGGCCTTTGAGAACTCAGTTAAGATACATAGGTGAGTCAATGAAATTAGACTCACTCCCGCAACAACTGAAGAACTTGTGCAAAACTTCCATACCATGGTTGGTCAGCCCAATCCTTGTGATCAAGTTTGCCAAACCAGTTTGAAAGACCACCAAGGAGTGTGGTGGCAAGAAGGTCCACACCATCATAGTCAACTGGTGCTTCCTCAATCAAACCTAGGGAAGGGATATCCACCCCAATGTCTTTCAGCACACAGACCATTTGACAGCACAACTTGTGTGCAACTTGAGCATGTGCATGTCCCAAATTCTGCCAAAGCCCAGGTAGATTGAGAACCCCAGCCAAGTACTGCAGGCAGAGTGCACTTGTATATTTTGACACTCCACTTGAAATATGGATCAGGATTATTTTGAATGCTCAACTGTTTCCACTTACCAATTATGTTCAACCAATAACTGTTCAATTATACTTAGGCCCTCATTGTTACAGGCCACCAAGTCTGGCAACAAACTCTTTTCTGTGATCACCAAAATTGCAGTATCTGCTAACCCTGTTGCAGCCAGAGTTTGCCAGAATGTCCATTCTTTGTCTGGTGGGCCGGTGGACTGATCCCAAAGTGCAGAGATGGTGTCCAGTGATGTTATATTGTCCAACACTTTGGTCTGCAGAAATAGAACACTGAGCCCAGGAAGCAAGGTGACCAGATCAACAATCTCTTTGAATGTTTGACATTGTGTATTTGCGGATTCAGTGCTGTGTAATTTCATCAATTACTGTAGCCAGGATTTCAACACAATAAACACACAGCAAGGAATATTTCATGAGCTTCAAGCACTGCTTCTTGAGCTTTGGTGGGACTGTGGTTTGAAGGAGCTCCAACTGTTGCATTCGGTGTTCCCCATCTCCAAAGTGCAATTTGATTTTCCCCGCAATGACATGGGGACCGAGACCCAATTTGAATGCAACACGGTTCACGTGAGTTTCCAAAACCTTGCCCGCAGCAGTGTACACCTGATCCAAGGTACGGCCTGGTGAGGGGGAGAGAAAAGCAGTCAAAATCAGTGCCCATTTTCCCTCAGGGCGCAAGCTCTCTTGTGTTGCTACCACTCCGTTATTTGAAACAGGTTCCCAAGGGATGAGTGCTTGGCTTGAGGTCATTGCCGGCATAGAGAAGGAATGGGTGTGGAGTGTGGTACCAGGAGGAAAGAAACAGTTGAGGGACACAGCCTCCATACAGCACTTTGTTCTCGCACAGCTCTTCGCTTGCTATTATTAAATAGCTGTGGTTGACATTAATCTTGCTGTGCAGGGTACATACAGGTCCCGAGATCAGGATGCTTTATTTGTACTGTATCGCTGTTGTGCATTCGGCAAACACATTGTAACAGTTCCCAATGCCTGACTGGAGGTTGACCAGAGAGAATCAAATCTTCGCACGCTGTAATCTATTATCCATCGACACTCTTCTTCCAACTCACCCGATCAACAGGTCCAAGATCGGGTGAATCCGCAACTACCGCATTCCCGAGAAACACTCTTGTCGTGTATATTCCTGGCCAAAAATACAATACGCCAAAATTATTTTTGGGTATAGCCAAATACATATGCATACAATACGGCCTTGAGCCCTCGGACTGGAAATGAATATGGGTGAATATGGATACAATAAAATCCCCACTACCTTTAGGTATGGGTCTTAGGGCGCCCAATCAATCGACTTTTGGCAGACAGTCTCATTTTTTGTCACCATTTTTTGCATAGGCTCTTATTCTCTGCTTATGATTGGTCCCTTTTGACAGGTCCATCAGCTTTGGGTCAGTAATGGTGTGTCGTCGGGGAAACCATCCGACGATGTGATGTGGCTTTATCCGACCCTGAGATGCGATATGGCATCGCTGCTTCTTTCTCTGCTTCCACCACCATGGCTACTTTCCGCAATCTGCCTCTGTCCACTATGTTTGACCTGCATGTAGATAAATCTAAGCTCTCTCTTGAATGGGTCTTGAACTTTGGGGTCCCAGCTTCGCACTCCGTCGCTTCTGGTATATTGACTCTGCCTTCTGTCGACGGTACCTTCTCGGCACACATGGATGTCGCTATTGCCTCGTCCCTATCCTTTGAAATTGTTCTTGGCAGGGACTGGCTGCAATACCCTCTTCGGAGTCTTTGCAAGAATTAACACCAAAGATGATTTGGCATGCAAATAGCCGTATTTCAGGTGCTACGGTCCCTATTGAGTGCACAGAGTTTGTAGGTGAGTTTCTTTGAGGGCTTCCAAGAGATCCTGACGAGATTTGGTCATACCAGAGGAAGTACCAGAAGACAACCGCAAGAGATCGCGTGGTGGGTGAAATGGCGTGTAGCGAGACATCAGTGGGGTGAAAATGCTTGAGGTGAGAGCCCTGGATGCCCGCAGTGGTTTAGAAGAGAATGAGGGGCGAGCCGTACGACGAGGAGACCAAGAAACAGCTCTGGACGGGAGGAAGTCGTGGTGGAAGGCAAGAGATGTAACACTTGTCACACCGGGTAACGCTGCTGAAACGTCCGGACGGGCGCTTGATGGGCGCTTGACGTGTGCGCTCACAGAAAGTTCAGCTTCGGTAATTTGCGCCCTGCACTTGCGAGCAATTCTGAGGAGACAGAAACCCTCATAAATATTAACCATACCCGAGGAGGCAAGTCGACTGGATTTTTAATCGATTTACATGACAATAACCACAGAAACATTGGACATAGGGCCAAATTGGCACGTGCACATGAAGAAAGCATTGAAAACGAATAACTTCGTGGGATACTCGACATCTGAGAGCACGTACGAGGTCCACGAGCCCCTCCAATTCAGAGGATGTCGGGGTTCGCGCTGGTTGGGGAGGTGGAAAAAAAATAAAGTCGCAAATGGGACGGGGTAAAGGTTGCACTAAGATGTTGGCTGCTTCACCGTCACTTTTATGCAATTTCTTGAATTGCCTCAATGTCTTCAAACCAACTTTATTTTCTCCATAATTCAACATCCTACACATCATTTATGATATTAGACCCCAAATATATAGCCAGGTAAGCACTCACCGAGGAATTTTTGTGTTCAACATGTGTTAGACGCCCGCTAAGCGCCCGTCGGAACCCTGCCTCCGAAGAGCCGAAACACCCGAAATGCCTCCAATCTCACTCATTTCACCGCTTCCTCTGCATTCCAAATGCTTGTTGAGGCACGGAGGATGTCAAAGGTAATATATGATCATTCTTCAACATATACAGTGATAGTACAATAGGGGACTTCACGCTAGGACACATTTTCGCATTTGTGAATAAATTTATTCATTTGATCGGATGAATAAAATCATGGGTTGTGGAATAAATCCATGATCACCCCGTTTGGTTTCCACAATATATTTTCATTAATTCTTTCTGATTTTGGCTTCTTGGCCGGTTTTGGTTCCTTGGAAGGTATTGCCTCCTTGGCGTTGGCGTCGGTGGGTGTGTTGCACCAGTAGTTGTAACTACATTGCAATGTACCCAGCCATGGCAGGGCGGTACATTGGATTAAAGGCACACCTTGGCTGGGCAGCCGTGATGTGCCTTTAATACAATGTACCCTGGGCTATTTAAATAAAAGAAGTGCTACTCCCGAGGTTTGAACCAAAAGCCAACACATATTACCTAAGCATCAAATCAGAAAGAAGGCAACATCACAACCACTAGACTAAGGGAGAGATAACATATATACTATGTGGTCCCAAACACATAATTAGTATGTGCTGACCTATTCTGCCCCACTAGGGGCTTGGTTAGTGTTTAGGGTTAGTGTCTGGGTTAGAGGTTTGAGTTAGGGGTTAGAGGTTAGGGTTGGTTAGTGTTAGGCCCCAGGGACATTGAAAAAAAAAATGTTGAAGGATTTTTAAACACAAAAACACAGAATAAGCATGTAGGAACAATTTCAAAGACCTAGGGCAGCTTGCCTGCCCTAGGTCTGGGTATTAGAAGTATCAAATAAGAAAGCAAGGCTGCTGTATGTGGTCATCAGAATTTAACCCATTTAAATGAATGGTCTGATAGTCTAGTGGTAATAACCAATGGCTTAAAATAGTTGTGGTATCTGGATGTCTGGGGTTCAATTCCCGGCAACAGCATCATTTTGCTTTGATTTGCTTTATTTCATTGGCTGGCAAGGGTACATTGGATTAAAGGTACACCCTGGCTGACCAGCCAAGCAGTGCCTTTAATCCAATGTACCCCCCTGCCATGGCTGGGTACATTGCAATAAAGGTACAGCTACACCTCTATGTTGATTGTTGTGTCGCCCTCCACGCTGGTCTTTAGAGCCTTAGTCCTGTTCTTGAACCCCTTGGGCCTCCCCAGAGGACATTTTTCAGATTGAGCTTTCTTCATGTCCGCCAAACTAGCCTCGAGCTCGTCAATTGATTAGGAGTCGGGAGCTTTCAAACCGCTTCCCCATGAGTGGCAATGATCAAGATGGTGATGGGCAGCTTACTCAAGCAACTCGAAGCATATATATTGCACAAAAATATGTTTATTCCACAAGCACGATTAAATCGTGCTTGTGGAATATTTTATTTTGTAAAAATAATTGTTCCCATCAGATGAGTATTTATATTTGTCCTAGCGTGAAGTCCCCTAATGTGTTTTCATTACGGCTCGAAGCATTTACATGTGTACATATTCTTCCAGATGTCTTTTCAACCGCACAGAATAGATGAAAGGGGCGTGCAGTAGGAGGAAAAGTAGAAAAAGACGACATCGAACACGGCTGAGGAAAGGGCGCAGTAAGCGGGGAAAATACAAAGACGGCTGGGCCCAAGAAGGGTGCAGAATAGGGGGCAAGCACGGGGAAGGGCGTAAAACGTGTGCGGGGAAGAAGTGTGTGGGCAGCGGGGATCGAACGTGTGGATGGTGGGCATCGAGCGCATGGATGGTGAGGATTGAGTATGTGGATGGCGGAGGTCGAGCGTGCGGACGATGCAGAGCGAGCGCATGGGGTGTGGGATCAGGCGGAGAGCGGCGGGCGGCAGGCAGCGCGGGGGGGGGCGGGTATCGAGTACGCGTAGGATGCGAAATGAACGGGCAGGCAGCGAGGATCAAGAGCGCAGACGGCGAACGCGAACACGCTAGGGAGGGGAGGAGCTGACTGGGGAGAGACAAAGCCAGTCAGTGTTTGGGGTAGGCTGATTATTGAGTGCTGGGGCAGCAGTGTTGTGAGCGTGCGAGCGCGGTGGCCGCAGCAGGAGGGACGCAAGTGCACGAAGAGCATGGGAAAATGTGTGCATCGAAGCAGAAGGCAGTCGCACAATAAGCGGCATGCAATGAACGAAATTTGCGGGTGCAGGGGTGCCCAATGGGCATCCAGAATGCTGGGGTGCCGGGGAACAAGTAAGCGTGCAGCTGGCGTGGAAGCGGCGTGAGACGCATGGGAAGCCAATTGAGGGTAGCCTGACCACTCAATGCGATGAATTCAGACAGAAAAGAGGCCGGTGGAGGCCAGTACACAATGAAGGGGCATGGAAGCCGCAATGGCCAATTGCGCGGCCCTCAGGTAGATTAGAGAGCTACCAAGGGGGGGAGGGTCAATGTGAGATATGGAGGAAACTTGAGGTGGACTTTTGAGGTAGCTGGAGCCCAAGAGCTGATTTAATTCGCAACGTGGTCCGGGAGAAGGGTGCCAGCGCAGCGCCAATGCTGCGGTATCGAGAGCCCATAGGCGCCGGAAACTCGAGATAATGGTGGAAACAAGTAAGAAGAACATGCTAGCGAAGGTCAAGAGCAAGCAGGAGGGCAAGAGGCGAAGGGGAGCCCGTGCGGTGGAGGGCGGGAGGAAGGTGCGAATCATGATGATGGGAACGAAATGATCGCCCTGTTTGGAGTGGCTGTGGAGCGCCATCAATTGAGGCGGGGTGGCGGGGCCAATGGTGGGCGCCCAAATCGGGCGGAGCATGCGCGCGGGCAGGAATAAAGGTGAGCTGATATATCAGACTCACCTCTAATCAGAGGCGTTGATATATCATGACTCTCCGAAGATCAGAGGTCCCATGATATATCAAATCCCCATATACGGCTGCACAAAATGTCGCTAATGAAGTGGGAATCAATTTAAATTGCACATGGTTTATAGTACACTGCGTAAAGATCCTACAGGAGGTTACAAATTTACCAACCAAAACGTCGGAGACTTTCAAGTTCTTGGTCCGATCATTGGGTGGGTGGCATTGCTAGGTGACAATACACGGATGGCACTGTCCCACAGGCATCAGGGAGTGTAATTGCAGACCTATAATGTTCAACCCTTCATGAGAATCCATATCCTATGGCAATAACCCACGGAGCGCGGGTGGAAAGTTGGCAACTTTGTGTTCGTGTGAGTCTTTGGACTCAGTAGCATCCCAGGACATGCTGCTTACAGGGGCGGTAGCTGGAGACAAATTCAGAGCCATTGAGATGGAGGGAACGTGAACGAAGACACTCGGGGGATGGGATGGTAGTAGTAGCGTGCAAGAAAGGTTTCTAGAGCGGCGCCATTGTTCTGTGCCGTTGATCGCCGTCATACACGTGACGTCCCAATTTGGGCATGCTATGGGTCGGCTTCAATTCCGCGGAAATCTTGGCAAAAGAGTCGCGTATCAGCCTGCTGCCCAGCTATTTTTGGAAGATGTCAATGCAAGTGAATATACTGCATGGATCTCTGCCGCCAGGCGCTGTACTTCTGGTAGCTGTTATGGACAAGTGTGAAGTATGCATCTACCAAATTTAAGCCGATTTAGACTCCACCGAACCATACAGTGAATATTTCTTTTTCGACTAAATTCCATTTTTGGAAGATGTCAATGTGAGTTAATATACTGCATGGATCTCTGCTGCCAGGCGCTGTACTTCTGGTCGCTGTTATGGACAAGTGTAAAGTACGCATCTACCAAATTTTAGCCGATTTAGACTCCACCTAACCATACAGTGAATATTTCTTTTTCGACTAAATTCCATTTTTGGTAGATGTCAATGTGAGTGAATAGGCCTTGCTAGGTGCTGGATTTGCCCTTTTCACACTGCGCCAACCATAAATTAGATATACACAAAAGCACAGCCAATTTGGGCCCCACCTAACCGTGCAGCAATTTTTTTTCTTTGGTATGCCATTTTTGCACTGTTGCAGATCAATTTATTGGTATTGAAGTGAGCTATACAGAACTATATAGCTATGGTTTCAAAGCCCGGTAACCTTTAACTACCACTACTTTTCCACACGTATCCCTCTTGATTCCTAACACCTTTTCATCACCAGCAATAAGGTCCACCATCCACTCGAGGGCAAGAGCCAGACAATGACCACCTGTGTTACGCTCTTTGCGCAGACTGCATTTGTTAACAAAGACCCCAGCCCCACGAATCCGGTTTGCCCGCCCCCATTTGATAAGTTCCACCATGCTGGGCTATTAATTTATCCTGAGTCTTATCCTTTATCCATATGTTTGTTTAGGACCTCTCCAAACTGTTCGTGGGCATTGTTGAACCGGTTCGGGTCCCCAACTACCAACACCTTCCCCGGACTGGGATTGCGGTTGGAATGGATGACCATGACGAGATTTGCATGGAACTCGTGGGAAAGCCATTCACTTGTAACAGGTTTGTCCTCCCACAGAGAGATGATACCCATTGTAATAGGGCAGTCCCCCCGTGGATATTTGAGGAATTCTGCAAATGACGCAAAGGGCTGCAATGCAGCAGCTGTGTGATTCGCCTTGTCTTGTTTGGTTTTGAACATAACAGGCTTATGAAAGATCTGCGCAAAATATTGGTGTCTGCAAAGATGAAATAATAAACATACACACCTTGAAGACCTGTTCAGTGCCTACAAGCTGTGAAAACTCCTCCATTTGCATGAGAACCTTGCCAGCATCACACACATTGGTCTTCAGAGCAAAAATTCCATTACGAATGGTCAACTCGATAGGATGTGTGGTGACAGGGGATGGCATGTTGCGAGGAGGATCCTCCCCCGAGTAATTATGGTCCTTGGGTGCAGCGGTGTCCAAAACTTGTAGGTCCTCAGCTGAGATTTTTCCCTTGCGTGCCTTCTGCAAGATGATCTCAATCTGGACTCTCGGGACCAGTTTGTGATCTTCAAGGCTTTTTATGTAGCCCTCGAGTTCGAGGAACTCCGCACGGGTGATCCCTTCCTTCCCGGCTTTCTGAATGATCTGGAGGGCAGCCTCCTTCTGCGGGTTAGCAGCCTGGACGTGACTCATGATGGGAGAGGAAGAAAGATGACTCGATAGCCAGCCCCGCAACAAAAATTGATGGGATCATTGATGTAAATTACTTTACATAACGGGTGCCAAATAGAATTATCCCTATAAAATCACGAGACAGACGAAAAATTCTGTCACTTGTGGGCGCATCAATAGGGGAAGTCAAAGCTGGGAATCGACGTCAATTCTGACGTCAATTCTGGCATTGATTCCGGCATCGATTTTTGATCAAGAATTGACGCCAGAATCGATATTTTCCGGAATCGATGCAGAATCGATGTTTCGACTCCGGAGTCGAAACTCGATGAGAATCGATTCCAGAATCGGTCCTGGAATCGATCCCTTGTATAACTGTGACTTATCCTTGTGATACTCGAATTTTATATCCATGAAATAGAAAAATATAAATTTCAAAATGGCAATTAAAATTTTCACTTCTACACTACATCAATCGAAAAAGCCATGCCCCGCGCCGCAAAGTCTACCGCCAAGGCATGTCGAGAAGATCGGCAGGCGGTTCCCAACTCATCTCGGCATCCTCCGACGTTAGCCCAGCCTGTGCAAAAGCACGCTTAGCTTGGTTTTTGCGGCGCAAGAAAGCCTTCACGCGGGCAGTGTGGTGGTCCAGAAGGGTCCTCAGCACTTCGCGAGTGCGCGCTTGGCACGCCGAAAGGCGAGCCATTGGGGAGACAAGAGGGGCGGAAGTAGGAACTAAGGACACGAGAATTTGAAGACAAAATAATTTTGATGTAGGGCATGTCATCGTGACACAAAATTGAATAAAATGCAAGTCTAGCTAGAGACTTATTTGTGCACAGAGAACCGACGGCAAATCCAAGCAGAATCGATGTAAAGTTGAGAGCAGAATCGGGGTCGGTCAAAGCTGGATCGATTCTTACACGGTTCTGTTCCGCGAATCGGATCAGAATCGATGCCAGAATCGACGTCAGAATCGACATCGATTCCCAGCTTTGACTTCCCCTAATGGCCCCATCGCTCGACGAAGATCTGGAAACTTTGCTCACCGCCATCAAAAATCTCTCTGCCACTGCTCAATCTGGGCACCGCCATGATCCTAACCCTAACCACTTTTCTTTTCAAAATACAATGTTAAATCACTCGTGTAAAGCTTGTCTCATTTGCTCGACCGTTGCCCTCAGGCTTTCAACCTCCTTGTTATCTAAAGGGCTCGAGTTAGTTCAAAGTATACTTTCCTATAATGAAAGTAGAATTCCCATTTTCTTTATCGGAAAGAGCCGCTCGTCTCATTTGCTCGACGGTTACCTTCAGGCTTTCAACCTCCTTTTTATCTAAAGGGCTCGAGTTAGTTCAAAGTATACTTTCCTATAATGAAAGTAGAATTCCCATTTTCTTTATCGGAAAGAGCCGCTCGTCTCATTTGCTCGACGGTTACCCTCAGGC
This sequence comes from Mycena olivaceomarginata, assembly GCA_029378375.1. Lineage (NCBI taxonomy): Eukaryota > Fungi > Basidiomycota > Agaricomycetes > Agaricales > Mycenaceae > Mycena > Mycena olivaceomarginata. Next base: position 39,250 of record JARKIC010000461.1, on the reverse strand, counting down.
TTTCAACCTCCTTTTTATCTAAAGGGCTCGAGTTAGTTCAAAGTATACTTTCCTATAATAAAAATAAAATTCCCATTTTCTTTATCGGAAAGAGCCGCTCGTCTCATTTGCTCGACGGTTACCCTCAGGCTTTCAACCTCCTTTTTATCTAAAGGGCTCGAGTTAGTCCAAAGTATACTTTCCTATAATGAAAGTGGAATTCCCATTTTCTTTATCGGAAAGAGCCGCTCGTCTCATTTGCTCGACGGCTACCCTCAGGCTTTCAACCTCCTGTTTATCTAAATGGCTCGAGTTAGCTTGAAGAATACTTGCTATAATGAGAATAGACTTCCCATTTCCTGCCGCTCGTCTCATTTGCTCGACGGTTTCCCTCAGGCTTTCAACCTTCTTGTTATCTAAAGGGCTCGTGTTAGCAGGAAGTATACTTCGCAATAATGACAATAGACTTTCCGTTTCCGTTACCAAAAAGAGCCGCCGCGATAAAAGAAAAGACCTGCCAAAGAACCGAGACCATTGCGAAGGTCGACACGAAGACACTGGTGATGGCAGCCCCCAGCGGTTTGAGGCGAGGCACAGTACGAATATAAGACATGACGGGGACACGAACAACATCCTGTTGTTCTGCGGTCCAGAGCGTGGTAAAGTTGGAGCTGTCTCGGCGCGAGGTATTGGCATATGCTGTTCCCAATTGACCTCCACCTTCAAAATATAGACCGGGAATGTACACCGATGAAATACTTTGGTTGTACATGTTGGCCGAAGTGTAGATCTGGTTCGGTTGCGAGATGCCCAAATCCAGACGGACGCTATGATACATTGCCTGGAAGAGATTGTGGAGAAGTGTATTGAGACCAGCGGTCGCGTTAAAGATGCAATCACCTCCTTTAAAGAAGTCGGTGTTGTTCGTTGGATATGGACATTGAACGCTGTCATCATCGAGAAGCATCACACGGACAAAAGCCAAAAAACTAGCCGGAGCCTCGCTACACGGCGGATAGTCGCGGGTGAATATCCCGGTGTTCCAAGCCGCGTCACCATCGCCGTCACAATCACAGCATGGTCGAACTGTAATCCCAAATCCCGTGAGATTACCTGATCCACGACCGGACTGAGCTGATCCATGGGGAACCTGTACACCAGGTTGAACGCCCGTTCCATTTTGCATAGTGAATGTCCTGCAAATTGGGTCAGCAACGTGGCTATCATGATGATTCACTCAAGGATACACAGACCAGAAGGACCAGCTCTCCCACTGAAGAGGTCAAATGAAAACCAGAGGCGGAAATAAACAAGAGAGTACAGACTAGGTCTCGGTAGAGCGATGCCGAGTTCATGACTCGAATATCGCCCCCATCTGCCGACGATAATGCAGAATTGATGTCCAATGACAATACGTAGACGGTCGGCGTCCAGCATGTTACTTGAACCTTGAAATCAATCAAGACCCTAGTTCGAAAAGAAGTAAACTAACACCCACCGATGCCTGAACTTGATGCGATTCTTGGATAACCGTTTGTATTGTCATATTAGTCTGAAGTAGGATTCAAGCAGCACATCACGGGTAGAACGGCCGACTTACAATGTCACAGGAATCAGAAAGCGGATTGTTGTAGTATAAAAAAGAGGGCACGGGTTGGGAAGTGTCGAATGCATCGTAAGCCCCCGTAATAACGTAGCTGAAGAGTGAACCATTCGGGCTGATGATCTGACCAGGGGTGAGGGTTTGTGGAGAGAATGATCCTGAATCACTGGATTGCTGGAGGATTGACGGCACGAGACCGCTTAATGGGAGCGCTGGAAGCGAAGCATTGGGGGTATAGGTGGCTTCGGTGACAATTGTGTACGCGGATAGAGGGACTGCAAAACGATCATGGATGATTGCCCAAATGAAAAGTGAATGCGACACACCGTTTATCAAGGCAAGGATAATCGTCGCCACAAGGAAACCCCCAAAGGCAACGGGCGTAGTCCATCGCCACGCGTAAGCTGTAACAGGTCAACAAGCAGTCAAGACTGCAAAGTTTGTCAAGAAAGGCTCACGCCGTGTGGGGGCATAGCCGAGACGATAATTGGCAATTGAGTTCAAAAGATCCTTCAGAATCACGAGAGGCATGGGGGGAATACAGACGCCGTCCACCATTGTCAAGCAGATTAAATGGGCTTCAGGAAGCCCCGCAGCATTCTGAAGGTCACCCAGATGGACAGATTCAGTGTCGAGGCCAGGAATAGCACCATTTCTGCTATTGTTTCTTCCGCTATCGGCTTCAGCAGCCGGGCCACGGCGGCACAGAGGGTAACCTCAATAACATTGTGCGAGATCTTCTCAGTGCTGAACCCCTGGCACTAATTGACTCGAACCGTGACTCTGCACTGTAGCCGGGAGGCTGTTGTCGGAAAAATCCGAACAGCCTTATAAGGTAGCCGCCTGATAAGATCCTTGTAAGATCAAAACACGCATATCATCATCTTATCAGTCTCTCATGACCCTGTCAGAGGATTATAATGGTCTTGTAAGTGTCTGATTCTGATCTTATAGGGCTGAGTTGTTTCTGATAAGTGTCTAATCATGCCGGCCAATCTTGCCGCCTTACAAGGCCTTGTCCGGCCTTGTCATTAACCGTTCTTTAAGCAAATGGTCTCTCGGCAGTGCAATTGCGCCATGCAGATCCAACTCCATTGGTTTTTCCTCTCGTCCCGTCCTGCAGGTGCTGCGCTTATGCCCCATTTGTGTACCCCCTGTCCCTGCGGTATTCAATTGTAATGGCTCAGCTGACTATGTTTCCCTCAAACCGCCAGCGGACCGCAGCCTTCACCCAGCAAATTTCTCACTGCGCTGCTGTTACATCTGTGTAAAATTCTCACTGCACCACCTATTTTGTCACCATGGCCGTATCACCGGAGCATGTATAAAGTTCCAGTGTCCCCCGCCTTTGCCCATAACTACTTCTTTCCGTCCTCTCTTGGATTAACAGCCCTTCTGGTTGCCTTTCCTGGCTGTCAATCTATTCATTTTGCTACTGCCTCAACCCGGAATCGTGCATGGCTTCGTCGACCGGCGATTATTGTTTGCCCATGATCATCATCCACTGCAAAATCTGGATGGATTGGTGCCATCCAATGTTGTTCCCCTATTCTCGTCTCGTGCTGCACTTCAAGACCATATCAACTTCTGTGCTGTGTGTTTGTTCAAAGACGGATAATACCTGTCCCCGCCCCCTCCCTGAAGGCACTGTCCTGGCTCTGTGGTCTTCCATTTCAAGCCTGTCCTGTGATTTCTTCACTCCTCAGAAAACTCGGATTCTGGCTACATTTCACCACTTACCCACTGACGGACATTCTCCTGCTGTTCATTCGGACCATTTTTCTTGGCCATTCGTACAGACAGTTTTTGGCCTATTTTTTCAGGGGCCACGAGATCCCCCCAACCTTCCATTAAAACACTCGACGCTGGGACTGCCCAGTGTTAGCCTGTGGATGTTTCTTTCCCTCAAACAGGTCGATCGCGAGCATTCCTCAGGTCATTTCCCATTCTCATCGGCATTCCGGGTCTCTATAATTCCCTACAGCGTTGTATTCGTCGTATTGATAGCTTGAATACATATATCTTCTTCTTTTGATCTCCCAGGTCCACGTTGCGACATCGCCGGAGCGAAGCGGCGGCATGTCTTGTTGATTTTAGATTTTTCCGACAACTGTGGACACCGCAAAAGAAGCACCCAGATGGAAGCGCAGCGCCGTAGTAATCCGGTTGGGAGACGAAGATGGTGGATAAGTGGCAGCATCGGAAGTCGGGCCGTGCGGCAGCTGCGAGCCCACTGCCGACTCGGCAATGTCTGAATTTCTTCCTCCAGAACGCTTATTGGGGGGATACATAACTTGAAATCTTCGGCCATCGTCAAGCAGATTAAAATGAGCCTCAGAAAGCGGAACAGAATATTGACGGTTGCCCAGAAGGAGATGGACAGATTCCGTGACGTACTTCTTTTTATTGCGTCCTCCATATTCGGCTTCATCAGACAGGCCCACGGCGGCACAGAGGCTCACCGGAAGAATATTGCGCGAGAAAGTCGCAGTATTGGCGCCCTGGCATGAGTCCTGATCAAGGCAAGGCCTACTAGTAGGCCGGGAGGCGATGACCACCGCACCAGATGGAAGGGCCCAAGGAAGGGCCGCACCGTAGTAATCCCATTGGAAGAAGAAATAGTACAGCATCGCAAGTCGGGCCGTGAGGTAGCTACGAGCCGGATGCCGACTCGACAACTACGGACCCTGTTTGAATTTCTTTCTCCGCTGAGCCCGCCGGGGACGCTGCTGACGGAGCACACTGTCGTGAGCACCGTGACAGCGGGGAACAGCTTTCCAACGGCTGCAGATCGGGGTGAGCACCCATGTGCTCTGTCCCATCTCAAATCAGCCCGGGCATAATGCGTCCCGATTCGAAAGCAATGTCCACGAAAATATTTCGCGGAGCACTTCTAGTGGAATCCTCCAAAGCGGGGAGAGGATGGCCTTGTTTCATGTCCGATAGCCTGCCAAGGGTACATCCGTTTTCGATATGAGCAACTGGATGAAAGTGGATTCAGATTCCTTGGGTGGCTTGTTACTGGTCAAGAGTACATAATGTCATGTTCCAGGCTCAACGGAGGGATCGAAAGTTTCTCCCATGGATGGTGGTGACTCTGGTGAGCCCGTGGAAGGAGTGCCACATAATGACATTCGGAGCATCGGTGAGTCGGGAACGCGGACATTTGCTGCAAGCCCAGAGTCGATATAACAGGCACAAATGGTAAATCAACCAAACTTACAGGAAATTTTGACCGTTTCTAATATTTGCAAACGCGGATCCGCAACTTTGAAAGATGAAGTCACAAGAACGGCCCGCCGAGTCACCGCATCTCAGAAACAGACCCTTAGTAGAAGGTTGACGCGCAGCGATGTCAAGCAGGCACTTAAACTATCCGCCAATAACAAAGCACCCGGCTTCAACGGGTTCACTTACGAGTTCTGGAAGACTCTGGATGCAAGGTATGAGACCGCAATGTCACTGGAAAAACCCGGCTTCGACATTCTAAGAGCGCTACAGCTAGTGTATAATGACATTGAAGTCCATGGCATGGTACGAGGCACTGCGTTCTCCGAAAGCTGGATGTGCCCTCTATACAAAAAGAACGACAAAGCGGACATTGCGAACTACAGGCCTATATCGCTACTTAACACGGACTATAAAATATTTACGAAAGCCCTCACCGTGAAATTGGCGGAAATTGCGCCAGACCTGATACACCCGAACCAGGCGGGATTTGTGCCTGGACGCCACATCTACGACCAGATCTGGCTCACAAAACGAATTATCGAGCTGGCAGAGGCTACAGAAACAAATGGCCTGATTGTGGCACTGGACCAAGAGAAGGCCTATGATAAAATTGAGCACGACTATCTGTGGAGAGCACTCAAGAGTAGGGCTCCGACCCGTTCCCGTCTGAGACGGGTCGACGGACCGTCGAAACGGTTTCCGTTCCGTCCGTCGAGGGCGTTTCCTTACCCGTTTTAAAAAACGGGTAGAAACGGGTTGGTCAATACCTCGCTCTCGGTCATCACCGGCCCTTATTCAGGTGTTCCTGAGGATTCAAAGCATCAAACCAGGTAGGTTTGCACATGAATTGACGCACCTCTTACTTTAGTGACCCACCACGAGGCATAATGGACCCGTCGAAAACGGGTAGACGGACGGGAACGGGTCAAACGGACCCGTCCGTTTTCCAAATATTTTGTCCTAAAAACGGCCGTTTTTTCGACGGCCGTTCCGTTTTACGGACGGTTCGGAGCCCTACTCAAGAGTTACGACATACTGGACGAGTTCATCAACACAGTCAAAGCCCTCTACAGCGACGCCTTCACATATGTAATGGTGAATGGCGAGAAGAGCCAACACCCCTTCCGTGTCTCACGAGGAGTACAGCAGGAGACCCTCTGTCCTGCCTGCTGTTCGACCTAGCTATCGAACCACTCGCAGAATCCCTGCGCAAATCAACCTGAGTGGGATAAAAATCCAAGGTAAAGACGAACCCTTAATTGCGACACTGTTTGCGGATGACACCATGGTGTATCTAGATTCCAGCGACGACTTCAGTACACTGACCAATATGCTCGATGAATGGTGCATAGCATCAGGAGCTAGATTTAATATTGAGAAGACAGAAATGATTCCAATAGGTTCAATCACTCACCGCGATAGAGTCCGAGCGAACTGTTTCGTCAACGGGATAGACGGCACGGCCATACCCGAGCACATAAAAATTGCAGCAGAAAAAGAGCCAATACGAACCCTAGGAGCGTTGGTTGGCAACGGAGTAGACCAGGTCGGGACTTGGGCACGTACAATCGAAAAAATAGACGCCTCCCTGGAACAATGGGAACAAGGGAGTCCGACGATGGAGGGCAGGCACCTCATCATCCTCATGGTGGTAGACGGTACGACCCAGTACATGGCCAAAGTCCAAGGGATGCCGAAAGAGGTCGAGACCCGACTGGAAAAGAGAATTAGGAAGTTCTTGTGGGCAGAGAAGACGGGTGTCACCGTAAATCAGGAAACCGTCTACGCACCCGCAGACCAAGGTGGAAAAGGCCTATTAGATATTGTCGTGAGGAACGAAGCAATAGCAGTAACATGGCTGAAGTTGTACCTGAGCTTCGGTGATGAAAGACCACTGTGGGCGTTTGCAGCCGACGAACTCCTGGCTAGAAAAGCACAAGAGGCAGACTCGAACGTCGACATGGAAATAAGGGTCAATACATACCTGCAATTCTGGGACACGAAGGTAACTGAACTCAAACCCGATCTAGCGGCGATGATCAAAGCCGCCACGAACCACGCGCTAAGACTGGATGGACTCGCCATCTCCCGTGAAATCCAGCGGGAAATGCCAATCTGGTTCCACCAGAAATCAACGGGATCGAGAACACTGTTCACCGGCGGTCAACACCACAAAGACGTGATATGATGCCTAAAAGTGACTCACGAAATGCACAAAACTGGAGATGCAGAGGACCTCGCACTAAAGCTAAGAACGGCGAGGCACAAGGATGGCAAGAACTGCCGCTGCACAACGTGTGTGGAATTCCGGAACACTGGCTGCCGGGACCCAAACCAGTGCATGAGACGAGCAAGAGATATGCTCAACTCCCTTCTCCCCAAATGGAATCCGCTGCTTCGCCAACCAGAAGACTGGGAGGCGGAGATGGAAGACATACCTCCACCGGACGAAGACACGAAAGTGTTTGATGGACAGGTAACAACCACCGGGTCGCTAGCGGATGCATTCCGCATATTCACAGACAAAGTGGGAAAGTGGCACCGGATAACCGATTAGAGCCAGAGCCAGACAAGGAGGACATCACAGCGTACACAGATGGCTCGGCCACTGACAATGGTATGGATGACGCCAGGGCCGGAAGCGGAGTCTTCTTTGGCGTGGGAGACGTCCGTAATATGGAAATACGAATCCCCGACGAACTGGGACCATCAAACCAGTCAGCTGAAATACTAGCAATCAAAACCTGTGTCGAAAGCTGCCCGAAAGATGTTCCTCTCACAATTAAAAGTGACTCACTGACCATGATTGAGGTACTCACAACCAATCTGAGGAGATGGGAAGACGAAGGCTATATGAGGGTAGCGAACGGCGATCTAATCAAAACGACGGTAGCTAGATTACGAGAACGTAAAGTGCAGACATACCTCGGCTGGGTCAAGGGACATGCCGGTGACGAAGGGAATGAAGCGGCAGACAGGCTCGCCGACAGGGGGCGATTGAAACCTTCCCCGGACATGATTGACATGACAATCAGGGAAGATTTAGTCCTGCCGGGGGCAAAACTTCAAGTAATGACCCAATCCCTGGCATATAAAATAATCAGGCAAAGGAGAACGGAAACTATGGCCTACCAGGAAGCGCTAGACAGACCTGCAACGAGACGAAACATGAGTCTAGCCCAGGGAGCAGCCAGTGACTTCAATAATGAGTCAACGCCGGCTACGGCAATCTGGAAGGCGACGAAACATAAAGACTTCACCAGGAAAATATGTTACTTCCTGTGGATGACCCTGCACAACGGTTACAAGGTTGGAGACCACTGGAAAAGATCGAAGACTTTGAAGATTGAGAGAACTGCAGAAAGTGTGGAGTATTGGAAACCATGGAACACATTCTAACGAGATGTGACGCACCAGGTCAATCCCAAATATGTGACCAATAAGAGGAATCACAAGGTTCTCGATCAAACTGCACCAGATCTTTACGGGGTGATGGCTGCCTCTGATTTTTTGATTTCTCTGCCCTAACTATCCCCGTAAAGATCTGGAACCAAGATTACAGTCAATCAACTCCACGATTGGCGAGCGCTTGCCGACGGTGCCGTGATCTGAGGACCCCGGAAATAAGATAGATAGTACGTAGCTAGCGTAAATATAGGGGTATGGTCGGACTTACCTGTAAGATACAGGGATTCAGCGAATATAAGACTTTCATGAGGTGAATCAGCTACTTCTAAAGCTTCGGAATATCCATTGATTTGAATCATTAACACGAGGCTATCTACGATAATCTTTGGATAATCACCGTCCTTGCTCCCGCCCCCAATGGCAAAGGGAAAGCATCATGTGTCTCCCTTCCATGACCCAACTAATTTATTAGCCTGTCTTAAGACCTCTTGCTGTAGACCGACCAAGGTCTTAGGTTTTATAGATCTTATATAAAACATCTTAAGTCTTTTCTTCACCCACTCCCACCTGCCGCCAACGCAAGCAGGGTCCCATTCACAACCTCCACCTAAGACTTAAGTTCCGTCCGACTTGAGTCATGCTCGATGTCTTAAGTTCCGCCCGACTTAAGACATGCACCCAAGTCTTCCACTTAAGTTCTAAGGACACTCAAGTTCCCGCGAATGAAAACTTGAGTGTCCTTAGAGCTTAAGTGCCCGGGAGCACTTGAGCCCCGCACAACTTAAGTTCGGTCAGTAAGAGACGAATGAAATAAAACGAATTGGCAAAATAATCGAGGTGGCTGTGCAACGACGAGCAGCTTCACCACGCCTCTGACAAGTTTTCCGACCCAGGGGGAGGGTGTGCATGCACCCAACGAACATGTGATGGGAAGCTGTCGATCCCCGGGCCCGACGGTACACGCTATTAAACAAATTTCAGAAGACCTTCTACGGCCTATTTAAAATCCTTGTACGCCCTATGTACTCCCTGCTCCCAAATGAATAACAATAACATGCGGATGGGGCAGTCGCACTCACCAAGTCATCCATCCACTTAAACACTTCGTCCCGCCATTTATCAATCTTCCCCACCATTTCATCGAAACTCGTCACGGACACCCAATCATGATGTGCCCCCGAATCGGCGCTCTTGAAGATCACCTTGGCGTTGTGCGCCAGCCGCCGACGCATCGCAGCTTCCATGCGCGCATAGGTCGACGTGCCATTCACCCCATTCAATCCCTCCTCACGCTCCGCAAGTCCCACCCAAACCTTGCCGTCGCGGCGGTACCCTCTCGATTACGCGCAGAAGCTCAGCGTGCTTCTGCTCGTACTGCTCCAGCCAGCGGTACATTTCCGCTTCGGCCCGGAACCACTGCACTTGGTCACCTGAAACCCGTTAGTATGCCCACCGTTAATTACGATTACCCAATGCCACTCACTTTCCTTCTTGTATGCCGCCAATTTTTCTTCGCTCTGATGCTGCCCCCGCATCAAGCTCTCCATCCAGATCCAGCCGTCTGGCTTCTTCTTCCCCCTCCCCTTGGTCTTCCCCTTCTTCCCCTCCGGTGCCTTTCCTCCCTTGGACGGCAACATCTCCGCGCCGCTCTCCTCGGCCGACGACTCCACCCCCACACCCTCTGGGGCGATGTCCTTTAGACGTTTAGGAGTGCGTGGATCGCACTTGAAGCCTGTATAAATATTAATCAGCTGGTATGGTAAACCTTTTCAAAAAGACCATGCTAAGTACTGGACGGGCTTTTTGTAAAAAACCATGGTATCTCTCAAAGTAGACTTTTAAATGTCCCATGCTAAGTGTTAAAAAGGAATTTAAAGCAAAGCAGGAAAAATGCCCAAAACAAGGACTTTTAAATGTCCCATGCTAAGTGTTAAAAAGGAATTTAAAGCAAAGCAGGAAAAATGCCCAAAACAAGGATTGAACGGGTGACCACTAGATAATATTATTATCCAGCATTATTACCACTACACCAAGCAAGTGATATTGGGCTGGGAAGCTACCCCAGCTAGGGTAAGCCTAGGCTTACCCTACCTGGGACTGCTAATACCCAGACCTAGGGCAGGCAAGCTGCCCTAGGTCTTTGAATATTGTTTGTCACTATTTATTATGTGTTTCATAATATCTACTAACCCTAACTAACACTAACCAACCCTAACCAACCCTAACCTCTAACCAAAAATAATAAATACACCTGAAGGCAAAGGCACTAACCCCTAACTCTGGCCCCTAACCCAAACCCTAACCACCCTAACCCCTAACCAGGCCCTATGCGGGCCCTACAGGGGTGGTGCAAGGCTTATTCTGAATTTCCCTATTGAGTATAGATTAATGTGGCTAGTACATTGTTATAGCTTTGATAGTGTAGTGGTTAATGGCATGGCTAGAATGATGGCCATCATGCAAGGGTTTTTGGTTCAATCCCCGCCATGAGCTTTCTTATATTTCTCCTTTTGGGGCTATTTGAGAGATACCATGGTTTTTTACAAAAAGCCCATCCAGTACTTAGCATGGCTTTTTTGAAAAGGCCTACTGGATCTAGTGCATTAATACCGAGTATACGACTCTTTCGAGGTCATCACATACCGGTGCGCTTCCGGCTCTGAGTGCCCGCCAATAGCTCCGGCTCGTCACTATCGGACTCCCCCTTTCTTGGGGAGAGGATGGAGGTCATCGCCGTGTTCGTGATCATCACCACACTCTGCAAGTACCAGGCTGTCCCGTCGAATAACCAAGAGTCCCCCGTAGCACGGGATAAGTGGGTTTCCTTCCTCCGCATGTCCCGATAGCTCAGCGGCGGAAATGGTTCCACTGCATCCTTCTCCATGTGCCCGAGGTGGATGAGGGCCATACGGGAGCTGTTGTACATGCCAATCTCAAATGTCTTCATCAGTTCCGCCTTTTGAAGATTCCGCTTCGAGCGGGTGATCCCCACTTTCCTCCTTCTCCAGATCATGATCGAGGCGCATCGGGAGGACAGCAGCGCGACCAAAGTGCTCCCAGAAAGCTTATGTGTAGTAGCAACACACAGCGTTTTCCAGGTCCTCCATCTCGGCGGTAGACCACGGACGCCGGTCGATGATACGCCAAATAATGTTGGGGGGACGGGACTTGGTTACCCAATCGAGCATCAACGTCGCTGTCTGCCTGACAAAGACATGACGCTCTTCCAGCGATGTTGAGGCCCAACCCTGCTTGCTCATTGCCAACGGCGGCCCAACCAGCATACTACCGGCAAAACATTTCTTCACCTCGTCCACCCTCGTTTGCCCTGACGCCCGCCTATCGAGAGCGCAAAACTCAAAACAGAAGCTGGTCTCGGCGACATCCCAAATGATTTCCCGTGTCTCCCCAAGACTGAACTCAGGAAGAAACTCGTCAGGGACGGGGAAGCCTTCGAGACTCTTGACGTCGGAGGTTTCCAATGCTGGGAGTATAACATCTTCCAGTTCCTTGCTCCGCCTGTACGTTCTCGAGTCGGAAGGCCCACGTTTTGTCATATGCCCCTCTAAAATGTCCCGCCACTGTTGCGGAGCGAGAAGCTGGGGGCGATTGGCGAGCATGAAAAGGAAGCCATCATGAAGGAGGTTCCAATGGTGAAGAAACCTGCGACAGCGCTGGGGATCGGGGTTGGCAAATAGCGCGGGTTCGGGGAGGACATATCTTGTATCCGCGGCGAGCCCTGCGACTGGGTACGGGATGACATCGCGATCGACTCGAGCCAGCGCGGTGGCCATACAGTCGATCAAGGGCGGCATTTTGGTGACTGTCAGAGCTACGAATTTGTTGTGATCGACTTTAGCAGGCCCCGCGGACACTTTCTTTTGTTTGGCGGCATCTGTTAAAAAAGTATTGAGTGACGTTAAAAACTGCGGCCAGGTAGCAAAGCACGCACATGGCCGATATCCCTTGCCAGGATTTTTCTGCGGGATGGGATTGGCGCGAGGCTTAGTTGGAGTACAGCTTGAGTTAATGATATGCAGCTGCTGTAAAGAAAAGCAGCGTACCGAAGTTTGAAAGTGGCGGCGCCACTGCATGAGAACTTGTACTAGCAATGGGAGGTGGAGATGGTGCATGAGCCAAGCCAGTGTCAAAGGGGTCATGGTACCATGGCGTGTACCGGGTCGCACGGTGGATCGCGTCGATTTTTTCTGAAGTGCTATTCCCAGTGTATAAAACAGGCGGCGCCCCTTCGCCGTGCACGTCGGGGTCGGGCAGACCAAGGTTCGGCTCCAGCAAAGGGACAACGTCCAGTATGTTTTCCTCATCGAAAACCATCTCAGGTCTAAGGAACCAAAAAGGAACGCCGGCAGCCCATAGTTGCTGAGCAACGAAGGGATGCGACGTGAAAGCTCCAACGCACTGCGAAACGCTGGATGTGCTGCAAACAAGGTAATTCTCCATGCGCGGCTTGTAGACCGTCATGTACTCGTACAATGCATCCAGCTCAAGCACTTCGCGATGGAGCGAGGTCAGCGCAAAGAGCATTTTGGGGAACGTTGTGGGGAGCGTCTGCAGCTGCTCGAGCCACATGACTGTGTGCGCCATGAGTTGCCCAAAGAGCGGAAGCAGAGTTTTGCTGGATTTCGCCTCAAGCGCTTTGCATCGCCCGATGACCTTGTTGACAGCGTCGATGATGGGGGACATCCGCGCTGGCGCCAGGCATCCCAACCCTCTGGTCACCGCACTCCCGACTACAAAGTCCTGCGGCGAAGGGTCCCACCACATGGCCGCAAGGTCCGGCTGCGTCCCTTTCTTAGCAATAACCGCCAGATGGCAGTAGTGTTCGGTGAACTGCTGCAGCCAGAGAGTCGGGTCGTCCGTCCCGTAGTGCATATCAGATCTGAGGTACACCGAGTGGGGAGTTTCCAGCGATGGAACGGCAGGGACGTAGTCTGTATTTGTGGTAATAAAATAGTGCTTTGCGCCTAGTTGAGCGAAGGCAGCGACTTTGCCATCGAATGGGCCCAGCGGTTTGAGGAAATTTCGGTTCCTCAACAGATTGACGCTGTGGGGGAATGGTTGGGCGGAGGTGGAGGCATTATCTTGTGGAGGCGGCTGTCTCGTATTGCGCTCGAGTTTCCATTGGGCGAATGATTTGCGGGGAGAATTCGACATGAGAAGTCGAACACAAGAGCAGACTGAAAGTCTGCTTGGAGGGACCAGACTGAAAGTCTGGTCTGAAAGCGGTCCCGGGGTTGTTGGTGGTAGGTGGGCTTGGACGAGGGAGCGGGAGGCGGGAGAGGTGGTAGGGGTGTGCGAAAGGTATATGATGCTGTGCTGCATCACATCTGATGTGTGACAATAACACTCATGATCTCCTGCCTCCATCTCCTACCTTGATCTTGGACACCAACCTCAACGCAAGCCCGACGCACCAGCCGACAACGGAAAACGACGACCCCAGCGGACAACGGACCCCACGGACTTCCAGTGGATCAACTTCTCATGTTGATCCGCACTTGGGCTCGACTTGTAGTCGAGCCTGCCCGACTTTTAGTCGGTGCCCCTTCTCGGTTCTCTTGGTACTTCTCGGTTTCTTGGAATGGGCGGGGGATTTTTTGGGAGAGCGGGCGATTTTAGGTGTTCCAAAACGGCCATTATTTCTTGTAGTAAAATGGACTTTCGTAGTAAAACGGACACTCTTTACTTGTACTTGATGTACTTTTAACTGGATGTAAATCTGTACTCGGACGGTGCAGTTTTTGCTACGAATTGTCAGCAACATTGGAAGGACTTAGATCCACCTGCCGCTTCAAGAACTTCGGCCACAGGTCTTCGGCGTTTTTTTGGTTATAAGGTGATTTATTTCTAGGAGTCTACAAATTGAGAATGGTCGCTAACTATTTTATCACTCGCTCGCAGTGCTGCGTCACCTCAGTTCGACAAGTCTATATACCCCAAATGTCTCATCTTCTTGTGCGGGGCGCACCTCGACATCCTCCTCGTCGTCAAAAACATCAATTACCTCCCGAAACCTCCTTTTTGGGGCACGGCGCGTGGGCTCATCATCAATATTAGTGAGATCGATCACATCTGGAGCCGTCGAACGCGGAGGGGAGCTGGGAGGAGGGGTGGGAAGGTTTGGGAAAGGTGCGAGACGGTGAGAGGGGGCAGGGGTGGGTGCGCGAAGTCCGGATACACGGGCACGAGTGGGTGCAGCAGCACGAGCGGCGGGAGGTCCACAAGTGCGGGGATGAGTGGGCGCGCGAGCAGGAGTGGCGGCGGGGGTGGGAAGGTTTGGGAAAGGTGCGAGACGGCGAGTGGGGGTAGGGGTGGGTATGCGAAGTCCGGGTACACCGGCACCAGCAGGTGCAGCAGCACGAGCGGGAGGAGGAGCGAGTGCAAGAGCCGGCGCGCGAGCGGGAGTGGCGGCGGGTGCAGGGGCAACGCGTACCATCTGAAGGCCGGGAAGTGGCGCCAAGGCCCAGTCTGGACGAGGACCCAGACCACGAGCGGCAAGGGAGGGCACAATAAAATCGTGCCATGCCTGCTCTGCGTCTTGCAACTGAGACTTCGCTGCCGGATTACGGACAGTGTATTCATTCCCGTGCTTCATGAAGTATGTGTTGTAACCGTCGAGATAGCTGCGCAGCTGGGTCTGGATTTGAAGAGGCGGAATATCGGTCTCTCGGGTTACAAGACAATCGTTGTGTATCTGAGGGAGGGGGTATGTCAATTGGAGAGTGCTGGGTGGCAGGACAAGAGTTGAGAACGCACAAAGTTGATTTTGAGTTTTCCAAACTGGTGGAAGGTATTTGCAGTTCCCATTACAGCGTGGAGCCTTGTGACCTGACCGACGTGCTCCTTAACGTATTCTAGGCCGCAGTATTCGACTACTTTTCGAATGACCTCTTGTTGGCGAACATTGGTGGTATAGTCAGGTCGAACCGACGCACCGAAGCGGCGGCGGATTTCTTAGACTGGAACATTGACCATTGTGGGGAAAGGTATGAGTTGGCCAAGTTTTATTTATTTGTTTAACACCAACTTATAGAGAGGCACCGTGCCGTGCTTGAGTGGCTTTTCCATTTTAGGTATCAAAATCCACTACAATGACTACGCTTTGGCTTGACAGACTTGTAAGTGGCATCTCCTTAACTCTTGACTTCCACCTCGACCTAACACATATCCCGAAGTTTTTTTAACTGGATCTCTTGCCAAACGTCCCAACGATGGCGCCAAAGAAGCAGCAGAAACCAAAAGAAATGTTCAAACCCTACGATGCCACCGCCGTCCCCGACGTCATGCCATTCCCGGCCCTCGCGCGTGTTGCCACCACCAAGACCGAGGAGACAGCAGTGCCGAAACTCAATCAATACCAGCACAGCTGGATCTTCGATGTCACGCTTCGCGATGCCGACCTGCCTGGTCTATCGAAGCAGGCCAAGGCAGAATTTTACAAGAAGGTCAAGAACGACGTGTTTGAGGCGAAGGCATTCCAGCACAAGGCCCAGCCGGGTGATTCCGAGGAGGAGGTGTGTGTTCCCAAGCTCATGGCCGCCTGGAAACGCGAGAACCAGAAGGCAAAGACCACACGCGTGGCCGACGACGGCGACAGCAGTGACGACGAGGAGGACGAGGGTGCACGGGTCGGCCTCCTCCGTGGATACACCAAGGCTGGGTGGCTCCGAGTGAGTAATTTTGGCATAACCTTGACTATTGAGCGGTGTCTGAACCACTCCAAAGGCGATCCAGAAGGTTATCACTAACAAACGGACGGCGGCTAAGACCCGCAAGCCGACGAAGACCGACAACACAGACTTAGTGGCAGTGGTACCGGCTCTGGCAATGGTGAAAGTTTTTGGCCTTGCCAGTTACACCCGACGCGACAAATTCCGCGGGGAGCGCCACGACGAGATCAATGCCCACTCCCGCACGCTGCTGGGTCCAGGAAATGCCGGTGGCAAATTCCGTAAAGCCGAGGCGGAGCTGTGGGCGAACGAAGATCAAGCAAAATGGGAGAGTGCGGCGGAGGCTGACGAAGACGTCGACTGGGAGGAGTAAGTGATCTATACTATCACCTACCTTTCCTAACTGACCGACATTTCTCTAGACGCCAAAAGCTCCCGATGGGCGCGGTCCAGCACATGGTCAACACCCTCAATGCCGGCCGCAAGTTCCACCCTTTCTTGGCGACCATGTTGATGGGCTGGCTGAATGAACGGGGCGAGATCCAGTTTGAATGGTAAGTTTTTATATAAGTCTTGCGTCTTTACTTACGGTAAGAGACAGGTCTGAGGCGCTGCCCAAGGGCGTCGTCATCGAACAGCGGTTTGAGGACAAATACCCCCAACTCGTGTCGGACAGCATCAACACAATGTATGAATGGGCGAAAAAAGGCCTGCAAGGTAAATTCAAATGGCGAGGACATATTTTGGTGCTAAGTTATTCCCTAGACTACGCCGCTGCCCACGATGGTTCCCCTGGACAGCCTGCCCCTGTTTTTCCTGTGAGCGTCGAGGCACTGGACGACATGTCTCCAAACATGGTGGCACAGACGGTGACTGATTTTTGATCAAGTTGTATAGTGAGCCGTCTCGTTCATCGCCCAGGAAACCGAATCCTAACATACCGTGCCTGCAGAAGTTGCGTTTGGGGACGAGACTCAGAATATCCCATGGCCGACAATTGCCACCGCACCTGACCGATATTACGACGTGGGGAAGTTTGACCTGGTCTTCAGCTCCAGCGGGCTGGAAGGCTTCAAGGGCACACAGTGGCATCTTTTGGGTGCGGCACTGGCGGTGGGCGCCGGGGATGGGAGTTCTGGTTTCTTTCGGAAGGGGTCTGCGTTGGCAGGTGGGGAGGAGGATGCGGGTCTGCAGTGCAAGGATGACGAGGAGGTGGAGGACGCGCACAAGGCGGCGGAAGCAGAGGAAGCGCGCAAGGAGGATGAGGCGGAGGCTGCGCGCAAGGAGGATGAGGCAGAGGACACGCGCAAGGAGGATGAGGCGGAGGCTGCGCGCAAGGCGGATGAGGCGGAGGACACGCACAAGAAGGATGAGGTGGAGGCTGCGTGCAAGGAGGATGAGGCAGAGGACGCGCGCAAGGAAGATGAGGCAGAGGCTGCGCGCAAGGCGGATGAGGCGGAGGCTACGCGCAAGGAGGATGAGGTGGAGGCTGCGCGCAAGGAGGCAGGCGCGGAGGGCGTGCGCAGGGCGGTGGATCCGGAGGAAGCGCGCAAGGAGGATGAGGCAGAGGCTGCGCACAAGGAGACAGACGCGGAGGGCGTGTGCAAGACGAAGGTGAAGAAGAGTCGAAAGCGCAAGGCACCGGAGGATGGGCTTGAAGCAGACGAAGAAGGTGCAGCACGCTGAACTGCGAGAGCTCGTAAAACACCAGCAGTACATTTCGTTGACCCGCATTATGGCCTATCTGATTTTAAATCGTAGGAGGCTGCAGCAGAACGTAAGGAGAAAATGGTGGCAGCAACAAATGAGAAGCGGAAACCTGGGTGAGTCGTTCTGTGAGCATGAAGGCTAGTGGCGCTAATGATTTCTCAGTTACTCGTACGTGGAGAAAAGTCCGGTCAAGAAGGGCCATGGGGGAAAGAGGTGCGCGTCCATTTCAGTTTCAATGGCGCAGAAAACTGACACAGATCTTAGATCTTAAGTTCGGGCGGGAACTCAAGTTCGCCAGGGCAGGACTAGAGTTCTGCTGAATTCTAGTCCTCGAGGTGGGACTTAAGCTCTGGGGTCTTAAGTCTGTAGCAGAGACTTACGTGCTGTGGGGGTCTTAAGTCTGGAGCCGAGAATTAAGTGCCATCTAAATCTCAAGTATTGTGTATGAATCTATGAACTTTTGTGATATCTTAAGATTGCGGACATCTTAAGATATTCTGATGTGGTCTCAAGTGTTCTGAAGACTTAAGTTCTATAACGGGCGGGGGTACAGGGCAGCTATAGGTGGGATAGGTAGGGAGAGCAGGGTCTTAAAGACCCAGAGAACTTGAGACTTTTGGCGGTCTACACCGGCCACATCTTAAGACAGGCTCATCTTATTTCATCATGACCTCCCAAATGTATGACTCACCAACTCTCAATAGCCCCTGAGGATTGGCTTTATCCCAAAATCCAGGAATGTTTTGCCCAGCATGGTCATTGTGACCGTGAGATGGCAAAAGCTATCCTGGCGGACATCGACAAGGAGGAAAGTTTCAGGGGGAAGAACTATGCCATGAGGTACCCTCAGGTCTATCTGATTTTTGGGATTCTCAGTCAATCCTGCCAGTGAATCCGGTTGCTACCGTATACACAAAACTCTAGGGCTCAAGGGAACACAGCAACAGAAGAACGAGCCCGGGGCCTATGACAATGTTCCTCAAATCATCACAAAACTGCGCCCCGTTTATCCAAACATGGGAGCATGCTCGCTGGTCGTGCTGCTGAGATGGGAGCACAGAGTCAAGATCCCTGAGTACGTTGCTACGCTCAGTTTCAATTCA
The DNA here is from genome assembly GCA_029378375.1 of Mycena olivaceomarginata. Lineage (NCBI taxonomy): Eukaryota > Fungi > Basidiomycota > Agaricomycetes > Agaricales > Mycenaceae > Mycena > Mycena olivaceomarginata. Next base: position 20,525 of record JARKIC010000461.1, on the reverse strand, counting down.
GGTTTTGAAAACTATTTACAGAAAGGATGTGGCCGATATATTGAAGCAGATGGAGCCTGAAAAGGTTGCTGCACGCTACGGCCGTCGTTTCAAACACGTCTTTCTACAGTGCAGGCGTGATGGAGATTCTGAGCTTTGACCAACACGACAAGTGGAAGTATTACGGGCTCTACCTCCATCTTGGCATGGACCCTTACACAGGTCGTCTTCATTGGAACAAGATCTGGTGGACGAATCGAAATACGGCCCTTGTCACATCTTACTATCTCGGAGCCGTGTGCCAGCAGAATAGTGTGTACACAACATAGAATTGTCTGATCATTGCAGCTATGCCTCTCCTCACCTTCAGCGACACCAGCCACGAGAATAATGGCATTGCCAAATGTCATTCGACCATGTGTCAACGACTTGATCCCTCTCTATGTGGGACCATACAGCACAAATGGTTTTACGATAAGATGAACATAAAATCTGAGATTAGCTGGGGTTGCCTTCGGCGTGGTTGGGCAACGGGTTTTGAGATGCTGCTTGACCAGGGAGAAATTCGTGGGATCATCGACTTCCCACGCCGAGACCCTATTGAAATGTTTGTATCTTTAGTTGCTCAAGATCTAGACTCTGACGCACCTTCTAGCTTCCTCTTTTGCTGGCTTTTCGTCCCGTACTTGCAAAACGAGCTTGATGTATGGACCAAACGGCAGAACGGCAGCATGCGGCGCGCGTACAAACACAAAATCCTACCGCATGGGATCCCGGATGAAATTCACGAGAATCCCGGCAAATTTTGAGGCCAGAGCTTTGTGGTTCGTGTCTCAGGACTGGATACTTGCATTTCTAACTCTAGAAACAGGTGCATGTTGACAACAATTTGTTGGATGAGATGGAGGCGCTTTGGGCTCCTCCTGATAGCCCTGTTTTTGAACTGATGTCTAGGTCATTCCACATGCGTGTACAACAGCTCTACACTGACATCAGATGCCCTACAATTGAGTACACATCGATTTGGAACGTCTTTGAGGAGCTCAAGGATCGGCTCGAGTGGGAGTTGCAGGATGGAGATTGGGAGGTGGTGGCAACCGAGTTCAGGACATTGGAGCAGAACTTTGAGCAGGACACTGATTTGGTGGATGTCACACTGCCAGGGGAAAATTCAGAGGACGACCCATTGTTCGACGACGACTCTTCTCTGACGACAAGCAGGATGATATCGATGATGATGAAGCGGAATACGAGATTGAGCTGACGGAGGATGAGGACGCTTCAGACGAGGACAAAGTCTAGGATTATCTGACACAGCAACGCACATAGAGCACCAACATATCTTGTATTGTGTTTAATTTTTCATACTGGATTCCAGACAGTATGACATTTAGATTGCCGATTTATTATTCACACAAGTATTGCAAGTATTGCTCTCTCTCACACAACATTCCGACTCTCACATAACATTTCAAAGTCTCACACAACTTCTTGTACATTTGGCACACAACCTCTGATGGCTTAGTTCGAGGAAAACGGCCAAGTAATAGAGGAGAACACTCACTTTTGTTCCCAGGTGATTGTAGTGGACAACTTCAGACAGAGTCTGATTGCTTGGCTTTGTTGTGTAACATCTTTGAGGACGATGGAGACTCTGTAAAGATAGCTTACTAATCTTTACAGAGTCTCCATCGTCCTCAAGGACGTTACACAACAAAGCCAAGCAATAATACTTATGTGCCCAAACATAATATATATATATATATACACAAGATATGGCTCCACTGAAGCTCTTGGAATGCAATTAAGATTCATTTTTGCCAACAACCAAGCTGAGAAAGTGGGCAGGAAGCCAGATCAAATCACGCTGATTGATGTGCTCAGAACCTATATAAGAAACACACAAATAACCCCACTTGACTCGAGAGCGGCACAGAAACAGTCCAGAGACTGTTCCAACAACCAACAAACAAATCAAACGGCAATATATGCACGTTTCCAAAGATCCCGACGAGTTACAGCCCCTAGTACAGGGCCTTGTAAAGGTTGTAGGGAGAGGTTTCGTATCTCAAAGAGATGGAAGAGCAAACTGCGTAGAACGTGTTTCTAGACACAGTGGAAACATTGTTTCCAAACAAGGTAGATTTATAGCTTCGCAGTGTGTGTGTGTGTGTGTGTCCAAGCGACAGAGAAACAAGTTTAAAGTAGTCCCGTAGACTCAAGTAAGGCCCCTAGTTTATAGGCCAAGAACATTCACAGAGCTTTCCCTAAAGAGGTACTTTCTGAGCAACGCCAGCAGTCATGTTTCCAAAGTTTTCCCTTGACGGTACTTTCTGAAACCCGCTCCGCAAACAACAACAATAATGTTTCTTTCAACAGAGTCCCAGATCCAACAGATTCTCAGAGTTCAGACAGTTTCCAGGCAAAGCCCAAGTGCGTTTCCAAAATAATATATGATTCAGAAACAATTAAGATTTCGACTAATAGTGCTACTCTATAAGAGTGCGTTCGCCGAGGATCCCAGATCAACCCAATGCGCAAGCATATAGCCTACTAGTTCGGGGGAAGATGCTGTGTCCATCGTAGAAACACCCTCGGATACTTATACAACCGCCAAGACACCGTTACAAAGTCCAAAACACAATCCCAATGAGTCAAAAGTCCGTTTATCCGCCTCTTTAACCGCGTTTCCGTCGGTTGTTCTTCCGAGCGTCGCCTCCCATTGGTTCCCAACTGTGAGCACACCATGTTCCCTTGCCAATTACAAGGCAGGAACCCATCAGCAGCACCCCTGTATTATTCAGAGGGTGTGTCGATCACCGATAGATCGGCACTGCATCTTGTTCGAACCTGTTTCTGCTTCAACTCAAGTCTCCCCTTGGTTCCAAGCACGGAACTTGATAATACTCCTTTGTAGGTCTCGGTAGATACCCGTTTCTCTAGGGTTTCCCAGAAAGGGTTCTTGAGAACGAACCTTAGAACGCCTTTAGAGTTGTGATCCGGATCCACAGAATAGCCGACCACCTGTTTCGGTGTATCTGCATTCAATGGAAACTGGCAACTCTGGGAACCGGAACACTCGTGACCAAGCGCGCCTCCCTTAGCATCTCAACACAACACAACACATTGCCAACTCCCGTTCCTTTGACCCGTTTCCGTTGCTTAAGTGAATGTTGGAAACAAGTCAAAAGGAAGTTCCTTGACTTATTAATTGGCTACACGTTTCCCTTACAGTTTCCAGGGTGAGACTAGCCAATGGACATTCTAATTCCTTAGAACGTCCACCCGTTTCTCTGTGGTTCGCCCAACAGCTACCAGGAACCAGTACTGTTGCATAGAAACAACAGTTTCAGTAATGAGCACGATCAGAAACACGCAAAATTACGTGTATCTAACCATGGCCCAATTACTGGCTTATCAACGCCCTAGTGACAAGACACGTTGATAAGCCGTGAAACGGACCATGGGTGAAATAGCAAGGAATTTGCCGATTTCTACCTTAATCACGTGGCGCGCTGCTCCAAAGGATTAGCATAAGTCCTATATGGCTAATCAGGGCTTTATCCTGCATGAGGACCTTAATCAAGTCCGCCTGGGATGCATCAACTGGAAAGTTCATACTGGTTGACATCCATGATTAAGGGTTTAATTGCCAAGATTAAGCATCGCTGCTTAATCAAGGCATCGCGGGGCCTACAAACAACATGGGCAATATTAATCATCCTCTCTGATGATCCGGGGCGCCACTGTGGGGTCTTGGTTAAACATTCAAGTACTTTGTTGTGCTTGATTTACAGAGGGAGCCTTGCGCGACGGGTCAGGTGATTCGGGTTTAACAAGTAACCGGTTACCCCGGCTGTGGTTGAACTTCGCTTATCAACTATCCGATCATTGTTGCCATCCTGATTTGGTTACTTGAGCCAGGCCCGGACGGTAACTCGCATATCTCCACAACCACTTGGCGGTTTGGGCTGATTAAGGTACTGGCCCAAAGCCAGTACCTACGTCTACCTAAAACTGAAGGTCCTGAACGGGGGACAAGAGGATAGAAGATGAGACTGTCTACACGATCGAACAAGGAGCAGTCACACCGGACACACTCAAGCATTAAGGGGTCGACACACGAGGATCCTATATATTTACCCACACGTGATTAACTACGGACGCCTTACTCATATACCAGCCAGTAGACTAATCATCGTATTGTAAGCGTAATTGTACAGTATATAAGGAGGAGGTTTTGGCATGGATAGACACTGAACTTTCTGTCACTAAGAGCATTAGCCTTTACCGGGTATTGCTTGATAAACGACGGAGATTCGGGACTTGTCACCCAGGACTGACTTCGTTAAGTTTTGTTTCGTCTGCACGAGTAACTTAATATCAATTGTTGGATCGGGATCTTGGGATTGGAAACGGTTAAGAAGCTAGAGAGAGCTTATTAGGATTGAGAACACGGCACCGCACTACAGTAGCCTTGGAAGGCTTATTATTTGGGATTTGGAGAACACGGCACCTTGTTAGGATTGGGATTGTTGGCTCAAGCTTCTAAAGCTTTTAAAACTCGATTTGTTGGCTTAGGCACTCGTTTGGCATTGCTCAAAGAGGTCTAATACTCTAAATCAACCTTGCACTTCGGACTAGACCTCTTAAAACAGGCTTGTTCCTCGCAACCTCTGTTGGATTATCTGTGCTCCTTGAACCTTCTTAAAGCGTTCAAAAGACCCGTACTCGGCGGCACAGTCTAAACCATTCAAGGGGAAAGTAGTTAGGATTTGGTTAGTAGTTGCGTTTTTGCCTTAATCAAGCAACTCGCATTCTGCTCGTTGGGTCTTGATTAAACTAGTACTGCTGTTGTAGACACCGAGCAAGCATTTCAACGTAGACCCTGGGGAGCCGTTACAACCTGACGGTCTAATGCTTGAATAGACAAATAGAGAAAGAGGCAGTGGTGGTGGGAAAAATAGAGGTGTAGCAAAAAAAAAAAAAAAAAAAAGGACATAATGTAGTGCGGAAGCAGAGGCCATGGGCACACAGCACCTGGATATTGGGAGCACAGACTTCGCATTGCGAGAGAATGAAGTACAAAATATGGATATATAAGGTGGGGAGGAAGTGGAATGCAAGATCAAAGAATACAGAACTCAACCTGTAGCATAAGTGCCTGGAATGTGCTCGACGCGAATCATGACTCGCAAACGCGGCACGCCGAATACCCACAGCCAATCCATTGCTGACAGCGCCGAGGGGGTTGGGAAACGTGGTCAGATCCTGTAATGCGATGCAAGGAGTGAAAATGGGCCAGCGATAAGCAGTATTGAGACAGGAGGACAGAGGCCGTAGGCAATGGTGGTGGCACTGGAGAGCACTGGGGGCGGTGATGTAAGCGGGATGACGTCACAGATCTAGCCTGCGAGGGCGGCTTGTACTAGCCGAGGAGTACCGGGGTTGGCTGGGGTCCATGTTCGCCGGCTGCGGCGCTTCGCCAATCGCGGAAAGTTGATTGACTGTTCCCTGTTGCAATACGCCTAAATTTTGTAAAGGGCTAGTCTCGTTCCCAGCATTCTAGGGTGTGCTCAGACTGAGAACAGCCGCAGTAATTCTATACGGAGATATTAATGTCAGTTTGTTGAGATGATATTGAGGCAGAATTTGATGGGAAAAAGACGGGAAGCACCGCCCTATAACGTCTGGTGCAATTTAGCCGCGAGACGTGCGATCGATGTGACACAACTCGCAGGTCACACCTGTGATGAAGTGCAACTTGGGCTCATATTAGCTACTCCTGGTGTCTGAAAAAATTGGAAATGTCTGGGAATGTTCCTTTCATATTGTGATACATCCCCCAGAGAAAAGAACAGCTACAATTTGTGAGAGTTCAGCCAGATTTCAGCTAAAAATGAGTGAGATTGTCGGGCCCATAATAATTAATATAGACGGGAACTCATCCGATTAAGCCTATCATAAGTAAGAGAAGACTCAGTAGAATATATTGAGCAAGAACTTTGAGACACTGGGGGTGGGATGAACAAAATCGAGTCGATAGCACGTCTTGCGGTTGAATTGCACCAGATCTTTGAGGGGTGATGGCAGTGGGTGATTTTTTGATTTCTGTGCCCCAAATCACGGCCATCTCCGAAGCCATCCCCGAAAAGATCTGGAACCGAGATTAGTAAAGGGCCTCTTAGGGCATTTATCTTGTATGAGCGTAAATCCCCTAAGAGGCCCACTTCCGCCAAGCGGACGTGAGTCATATGTTCCCATTGAGACTATCAATTCTATTTTTGCGCCGCGTGATATGTGCCGTGTTCCATACGTAATATGTGCTGTCTTCCACAACCGCCCTCCCTCAATATTTACCTGCTGCTCTACATTGCTTCAGTGGCTTCCTCTCGTTGCAACCCATGTCTCTCTCCTTCTGGAATCCTATGTCTTTCGCTCACTCCTAGTCTCAAGGCGACTCAAATCTTGGCCTCGTGAATGTACCGCCGGACACATCTGCTAGTTCACTTCGGGATGGCTTCAATTTTGTGGTCTCTGTATGAAGTAAAATCATTGGGTGTGTACTGGACCTCAGCTGGGCAAGTATCTACTCAGATTCCGGCATCCTTGGTGGGACCCCAACAGCTCTAGTACTGGACCTCGGCTGGGTGAGTATCCTGGCGGCTGTATCTGCTCCATATTATGTCTCTCATTTCTCTACACTTCCAGTTGCTATTTTGTCTCTAATTATTTCGAGTGTTTGAATCAACTTGTTGAACACTCCGGTGTCCCTCCCTGACTTGGCTCTGGCCCGTTGAATCAACCGGCGGATGTATCCGCCACCAGCTTCCTTTTGCCTCTTTTTGTTGTCTTCTTATCTTTCCAGGCACCCAACTTACCCGATTCCACATACAATACCAAGATGTTATATATACAATATGTATATATACAAGACCAAGATGTTATAAATACAATACGTATATATACAAGACCAAGATGTTATATCTATACAAAATATCTAAAATGTACATCGAACGAAGGCCAGTATAGATACACAAGATACTCCAAGATGTCTATTCTACAATATGGGCGGAATTCTACGGTCAGAGCAATATAGAAAGCAAGGAGAATGTGTCCAGTCCAAAAAAATTCTAGTACCACACAACATCACTTCTTGATATTCTGCAAAGCAGCTGCAATATCTTCAATGTAATACCCTTTGAATGCCGCCATGAACTGATCAATCTGTGCCACTGCCGACACCACAGCAGCGGGGTCAAAAGGAATGGCAGGGGCAGCAGGCACGATGGGCGCAGATGGGGTGGGCAAGGCAGGGGCAGTGGGTCCAACAGATGTGGTGGGCAGTCCGGCCAACAACACAGCAGATAGCAGCGGCCCTGGCAGCCCAAATGATGCCAGCGGGGGTGTGCCAAGGGCAGTGTCATTAGCGGGCGGCGGGGGTGCGCCAAGGGCTGTATTATTAGCAGGCGGCAGGGGTGTGCCGAAGGCAGCATCATCAGCGGGCGGTTCTACCGGCCCTTTCATCCCCAGACAGCCGAAGACTGCATTGTCGACCTCATACCACCGGCCGATGGGCTGTGTTCTTGATGCTGTATAGTGTCCCTGAATCCGTTGGTGGGAGTTTCGAGGAGGAGGCGACTGCATTGAACGAGCAGCTTTGCCACTTTTGCGAGGGTTTGGAGGGGCCGGCGACTGCATTGGGAGGGCCGGCTGAACTGCTGGAGGTGGCAGTGGCAGTAGTCCTTGACTGCGTTACACGACGAGTGATGCTGGTGGGTGGAAGGGTGGTGGAGGCTGCAGGGACTCGTTCACAACCGCTGGACATATCTGCCTTGCGCTTGGCAGACGAGTCCGCTTGGTGCCTGGCGGAGGTATCCACACTGCGCCGGTTGGCAGGTTGACGTCGTGCTCCTGCAGCTGGACGACGCGGCAGTGGTACAGGTTGGGGCCTAGGTCTAGGTGATGGCGGCAGGGTGAGTTCGAACTCGTTGCCGTTGTCCACAGGCATGGCAGCAGGGTCGGCAGTGGTATGATGGCTTTCAAGATGTCTTTTGAGATCTTGCAATGGCTGGTCCTCGTCCTCGCGCAACCAGCTGTGCTCGGCGATTGTCCCAGCGCACAGATTGGTCCTTGCGCTGAGACTCCGAGTGCGAGCCCGCCAGGGCAGATCTCAAAAGGCGAGGTAATGTATCCTCACCGTTATCTGCTCTGTCGCCATCCAAATCCCACATTGCAGTACCTCTGTGACCTCTCCCTTCCTGCATGGGGGCCTGCGCTGGCACCGGATGTGTAGAGGTTGCCTGCGGCACTGTCTTCTTCGCTCGCTTTGCCGGCAGTGTGGCTTCCTCGTCCTTGTCCGCATCTTTCCTCTTCCGTTTCACCTTCACCTTCACCTTCTCCTTTCCTTCCCCTTATCCTTCGCCTTCCCCCTCCCATTTTCCGGTGCTGGAGAGTATTCATCCAATTCCTCCTGTTCCTCCTCATCATTCAAGCCCGCCTCTGCACCAGCTTGTACCAGGGTTCGGGGAGAGTGTTGTAGTGGCGCATCGAGATCATATTGCATGTGCCAGACAACACAATTGCCATCGGTGCAGTTGACTGGTGCACCATTCGATGACCGCCAGAATTTGCGAACTAAGGGGGAGTCGGGCAGACCTTCAGGCGGTGTGAGGGTGTAGTCATGCGGGTAAATAACTACTGCGCCTGCTGTATTCCGTATTGGAAAAGATGCCATCGACATTAATGAACTCACCCAGCTTGTACTTGCGCCGCTCCACATGAAGACCTTGGTGTGGGCCGCTTGTTCTGGCCGCCAGAGCAGCTCGAAGTGCTTCATGCTCAGCAACACGCCAAACGCTCGTTGCCTGGGTGGCAGGCATTTGGGCAGGGTGGCAGACAGAAGCGGGATAATTTTTGATGATGAAGTTGCCTTCAGAGAGAATGACGTCGAGCCTCCTCCAGCCAAAAACTTTGGAACATCCACTCTTCTCCCGATAGATGTCGACACCTACATCCTCGTTAGAGGCATCTGTCGTGATGTCCTGCAAGGAGTGGGTGTCGTCCACGGATTTCTGGTGGCACGATTGGCGCAGCACTTGCTCCCGCTTCTTGACAGGAAGCGTGGTCAGGTCAATCACCTCAGGCTGGGGCATGTTCCTCCCCTTGTAGACCTTCTCCGCTTTGCCGATGGATGCAGCTGCTGCCTCGGCACGTGATGCGATGGATACATCCACCATCTGCGCGTCCTTGTCCCCACTGAGCAGCATAAAACCAATCTCCTCTGTGCTGGTGGGGATTTAGAATAGGAGAACTTGAATGAATAGAACCACTTACTATGCAGCTAGCTTGGCGAGGGCCACCACATCGTGATCATTCAGATCCGATCGCAATTTCGACAAGAGCTAATCTTTGGATTAATATGAGCCGAGACGACCCGAAGAAATAGTCACCTTTTGTAAACCCCCAGTAGAGTGGAGGACAGCCAGCTTCCCATCCTCGTTGAGTGTCATGAATCACCCAGACTCAGCATCGCAGATATCCTTTTTCGGATTCTACCACATTCCTTTTAGGAATAACCCGTCCTTGATCGGGTTATTCCCTGGCCCACAACACTCACTCGACCCTCAGGGACATGAACATCCTTTGGACCTTTATTCGGAATCCATGCAGACATGGATTCCTCACCACTTTACCACCCGGGTTCTTATCGCAGTAACCTGGGACTCTATACAACCATGGCATGACGCCATACACATGCAACCCGGGTTCTTTGCACTAGCAACCCGGACTCCTTGTGCTGATGACCATATCCAATGGGTCATGACTACACTCCTTTATGTTGGTGGATATTCACTCCTGATATCCCTGCCAAGATGACTACACTCCTGAATGGCAACAGGTGTCCCCTGGGTGCCACCTGTTGACTCCTTTATGCTCATGACTCCTTGGTGGCCCCTAGATGCTGTGGTGATAACACATAGGGACTAGGAGCATCAGCATTAATGTTCCCTAATGCTGGATACAGTAACCGATCGCGATCATATTTAATTTATGTAGAAGGTATATAAACTCGGTAGAATCTCCCCTGTACAGTAGATTCTACCTCGTCTATTCACAGGCCTTACTTTGGCTGGATTGCTTGGTTCTTGGACTTGAGCCTGGAGTGCTCTTGTTCTCACCTCGTTGTTCTGGTCTTGCCTTCACTCCCCTTTTCGCTCGACAACACCAGAACATCTACTCTCTGTCTCTTGCCTTGGGATCTCGACCTAGCAGTGTTGGATCTGGCCCGTTAGGTAGCGGCAAGGAGAGACGCTACCTAACAAGGGAAGAGATCATCACAATAGTTCTCTGGCAGGGTTGTACAGAGACTGGTTCGCCTGCATTCCCTTCAGGCACCCCTTAGTCCTGGATCCAGTCGGAACCCCTGTTCGGAGCACCCCTAAGTCGGGTTCCTCCTCTCAGGTTCTTGGGACACAACCCCAAACCCCTATCCAGAACCCGAAACCCCTATGCAAGCCACCCGGAGCGGGTTCCTCTCACTAGGGTCTGGGGCATAGTTGCAGTACTCTCTCTGCAATATCTTCAGGTTCTTCAGCATGGGTTGCTCACCACCTATGGATGCTGGCCTGGTTGGCCCCATCCTCCTCTTGGATCCTCGACGCACGGTCATGCGTTATTCGAGCGATGACAGATTCTCTCTCAACACCTAGAGATGGCTGCTGTTGTGTGTGATGTGGACATAGTCCAGCTGACCTAAGGACCGTTGCTGACATTGAGGTAGGAACTAGTCATGATGAAGAGGCTATGAAAGCCAAACTTCATCGCGAATTTCTGGAGCTGATAGACATGTTAGTTGTCTGCAACGAAGACCTAGAAAATACGGTGGACATACCATCCCAATAATGTTCCTGGTGGTACGCGTAAACTGGCAGTGGCACATCCCAATGCTGATCTTGTTGCTCAGCCGGTCAAGGGCATCCCAGTCATCGAGTAGCTGCATATGCTCCTTGCTGTACGTCTTTTGGAACAGGGGCCACGCCAGCTTGATCTCTTCCGGGGTGAGCACACGAGGGGGTTCTCCAGCAGGGGTAGGTACCGATACAAGGCTCAGGTTGGCTTTCACCGCAGCGGTCTCCGCTCGTACCAACTCTTCAGCCCGATTCTCCAATGTGTTCGCATATTTTTGATAGATGTTCCAACCATTGGAGGAACGCGACGGGGGTGGGAACATGATGGTACGAGCACAGGATTTTTTCCTGGCTCAGACCCGTTGCCAATGCGCAGTTCTTGACAAGGGCATCCATGGCTGTATGGCACATGGCTACCGCATCCAATTTAGTCTTGTCTTGGCGGCCGCGCCGTGGGCTCTCCACCTTGTCGGCATTGGAAAAGTTGTCAGCCGCATCAGATGCATCCACCCTCATCTTGATGGATGCATCTGCCCTCATCTCGACGGATGCATCTGCACCCATCTCGCCGGATGCATCTGCACCCATCTTGCCAGATGCATCCACGCCCATCTCGACGGACGCATCTGCACCCATCTTGCCGGATGGATCTGCACCCATCTCGACGGATGCATCCATGCCCATCTCGACAGATCTGTCTGCAAATGCACCAGTGGCTCCCTCCTCAATGGCCACTGCAGTGGAGACAGCGGACTCAGGGCGAGGTGTGGAGACAGTGGAATGAGGGCGAGGTGTGAGTTGGAGGAGGGGGAAATGGGGTGGGGGCAGAAGTGATGGATGGGACCGGTGAGGCAGGAACGGCTGTGCAGGCGGCGGTGTGGGGAGGTGCAGTGGAAGCAGAGGGCAATGGAGAGGAAGACAAAGGATCCGGACGCAGGGGAGACTCCAGAATTGCCGGGTCGATGGTGGGCGGTGGGGTGGATGGCCGCAGCCCTGCATGGAGCCCCGCCACATGAACCATGTCAGGACCGGTGACAGACCTGGTATTGGGGCACCCGAGCATTTATTCAAATCTGTTCGAGTTGCAACATACTATAATGTACTTCATTACATTACGACGTCATCTCACGAGGGCTATTGCTGGCCTGAGCAGTTAGCTAAAAGGGATATAATGTGTCACGAACCATTAGAAAGGCGCTGGACAACAATCCTGGTAAAGGGTTGAAGTGGGAAGTCGCTAATGGAGCAATCGCGGAAAGTGCCTTACCATCCTGGAAATGGATTGGGGCTACTGCACATCCCTGACTAAGGGCATATTACGAGGGAACATCCTTCTGAACCAGAGGGATCATTGTTAGGCATCATCTGACATCTCCAGAACTGCCAAGAGAGAGCTGGACTTGGTCAATCTACCAATTGACTAAGAAACCACACTCGGGTACTGGGAAGCGGCGGCTATCACGATTTTCAGACAAATCATTTAAGCGGTTCAAGGCGGAACCATTTGGGCGGATGGTTACCAAGGAGGGTAACGGAGTGCTGACGAGGAGGTCAGCTAAAAGTTGACATATCAACAATATCCCATCACGATCGTTCTAAGCGATGTAGATCTTGACTCATCGTTAAGCTCAGCTCGTTGATGTTTCTTATAAATCTCTCTCAATTTTACTAATCGCTTGATATCTGACAGGAGTTCATCGGCTAGCTGCAATACCACTAGTCATATACCCTGAACCCTATTGCTCTTTTGTATCAGTCTCGTTTATATTTAGAATCCTGTAACATATTTAAGTGGATGGTTATGGGAAGAACACCAGTGAATCTCACCCCACCTGTTGGACGTGAAGTTACTAGACTTCACGCTTAACCGGTAGAGTAGTCATTCATTCGGAGACACCCAGAAGCTATACCAAGTTTCATTTGTTTTCCCTGTTTGAATATTATCTGTGTTGGATTTGGATCTTTATAAACGATGTGTGGACATATTGGATAAACAGAACGGACGCGTGGAATATAAGGAAACGGATCGGACTTGACAATTGGTTGTAATCTCGCAAGGATTAGCAATCGCGGATACTATTTGGAATCGGGATTCATAAGAATCACTTGCTTTACGCATCGGAGTACTATCTCCAAACCTAGACCCACATCATACAAAACCGTTGAACATAAAATCTCATCTGTCTATCGCGATTGCGCCTAGAACGGATTCGAGCAAGTTTTATCTATACGACTTGTAGACCTGTAAAGTCTTGCTTCCTAAAGAGAACTAAAGTTCAAATTGCCACAATCTATACTGGATTGGAACCCTGAACTTGCACGAGGACTATAGTGTTTGAGTTGTTGTAGTTGCATTATCAAACCGCGTATTCATTTACAAGGTTTGTGTTGTGGTTATTTCACCGCCAGCCCCATAGTCAGTGTTTCACCGGTGCGCGAAGTAAGCTTAATTCGCGTCCGCAACCTGGTGGGGGACAGTGTTTCTGGAGGTGTTGCCGACCGGTGCTGTCCACCACCAACTTGGTCGTTGTCCTGCGCATCATTGTCCTGCATCTCCACATCCTGCATCCCCACATTGTCAATTTCGTCAGCTCCTGGCCTTGTCACTCCTCCTTTGATGCTGGCGCTGTCATCGTCTGCATCGTCGGGGCTGTAACCCAGTAATGGGAGGGGAAGCCTCTGGGCCTGGGGCCACGGGTGGCCTGGGATGTCGTGCCAACTTGATGTGGAGAAATCTGGCAACAGCAGGGAGATGGGTGAGGCCGGGGCAGAGACGGGCAGGGCCAGTGCGGAGATGGGTGGGGGTGGATGAATTGGAGAATATTCTAGTTCGTCAATCTCCTCGTCCTCGCTGCTGTGTGCATTGTGGTCAGGAGGATTGACTGAATAGGGTGGAGAGGGGGCAGATGTGTCCGGCATTGCCGGTGCGTTAAGCTGGCTGAGCGGCAATGCAGTCCACATTGGCAGGCTGGGTCGTGGGCCTGCATACTGGTCTGCAGCATTGAAAGATCTGGAAAATTGTTGAAAACAGTCGGACTGGCCATTGCCAGATCATTTGGAACCCAATCAGATGTGTCAGATCCAGGGGTGGTGAGCATGGCTGAGGTGCCACTGATGCCGACGTGGGGCGCAGGAGTGGGTGTGTGCGGGTTTTTCAGGCAGCGTGCCACCCGAGGCAGGAGGTGAGTCAGGTGTGAACAACAAGGCGGCGCCACTAGTGGAGGAAGCCATTGGGATCTGAGGTATATTAGCATATAGATGCACAAGGGGAGCATCGTACTCACAATTCAAGAGATTCAAGACCAGAAGAAAAGACAGAAAAGGCTGGGTTGCCTGGAGATCACTAGAGATGGATTATTGGAGCTCAAGAACGGCAGCCCAGGCATAGGTTTCCCAGAAGTCGCGTAGAACAGCACGTAGGGTGGGCGGCACCATGTGTCTTGCAGTGTAGCGCGACCCTCACATAAGACGCAAAAGTAGCGGATGGATCCATCAGGGCTTTTTATTTCCTGGGAAAAGACAACCGCTTGAGAGAACAGAAGATGAATGCAGGTGTTTGAGGGAACAAGAAAGACAGTTGCTGGGGGCACGGTGGAGGAATGTCGTTGGTGAAGGGGAGAAAAGGAGAAATAATGAGCAGCCAAATTTAGGAGCGGATGATCGGCCGATTTCGACTGATGTATCCGCTCCCTCCACATCTGTCCCCAAATTGCACTTCCAGCGTACACTTGGATCGCGATTCAACATACACCTCTCGCTCGACTCTGCCACATTTCTGAGCATGGCAGACACCTCTGCTCAGAGGCAAATACATCCATTGAATCAGCAGACGGATCCATCCACCGAATCAGCAGACATTGACACTTCGCTAAATGCCCCTGAACACTCGCTAAATGACCCTGGACATCTCCAAGGAGAAATATCATTCACAGTGGTGTGTCCTCGGCGACACCTTACCTCACTAGATCAACCAATGAGTAGACGAATAAAGATTGATCAACTGCAATCTTTTCACTGTGGTCTCATTTCTGGTGGATGTGACGGGTCTGAGGTATGCAATCTGCGACTGAATACATTCCGGAGTCAGTCTCATTTTTTTCAGATTTCTATCTGCCATGCAAAATACAGTACACCATATCATCCAAAAGGTCGACTGGGTCTGGTAGCAACTTTGACCCGTACCACCCCCATCTTCATGGTTCGACAAGCCAAACATCTCACACAGGCTGCAAAGGCTTGTGCCTGCCGTGAAATAGATCGCAAATACTCTCAGAGTGAAAGGTACATGCTCAGCTTGCCTCCATGGCCTCTACGAAGAGTTATAAGCTGACCACCCGGTAGTGCTAAAACTGTTCGTGCTGCATCCACAACACCGGCAGGCACAATCATCCTCGTCCATTGCACTGCATCCCCCACCTTCCGGCCCTCCCGTACCAGATCCACAATCTCTACCATGCCCCACTCCCCGAATCCGAAATACTGTACCAGGACTTCCTGGTTGGCGATCCGGACTTCCTTTCTCACAACCAGATGGTGAATCTTGCGGACAATTTGCAGCAGTGGATAGAGAAGCCACCCTTTCAGCCGGACACCAATGAGACTGACTCATACTTTCGAATGGACATGGACAAGACCAACCCCCACAGTTTCCACCACTTCACTGAATGTCTGGGACAGATTATCGATGGGACTCGCATGCGCCAGCAGAAAGAAGACGATCACCGCCGCCAGGTGGATCTCACACAAATGAGATGGTCCGCTTTCATCGACGCGTTGCAGGTAGAGGTTATGCAGTTGCTAGCAGACTGGGAGGCCCTGAATATCGAAATGTACGACTCCTACCACGCTTCTAGGCCATACAAAATGCACCAGAACTACTTACACTGGCAGGCCCATACAATATACCATCTCTACTACCTCCAATTCCTTGAATGACGCAATCCAGCGGGCCTGTATGATATACCATCTCTACTATCTCCAATTTCTTGAATAACACAATCCAGCACTACAAAAATTCTTGGATTTGATGGTGCGACTGATACATCTGCCGATGACGACATATGTATCTGCCAAGGCCAAGCTTGCTTATCTGCACCTATATTCTGTATCAAAGGCTCCAGCTGTTCAATTCAATGTTGGGATTACACGGCACTATTCAGTGCTTTAGTGGGCGGGTGCATCTGACTTCGACGGGCGGATGCATCTGCTCTCAGCACAGCCACATATAGGCGAGTGGAACCGATTTGAACTCTTATAATCTAGACTGTTTATAATCGCCTCCAGCACCATTTTACACTCCCAACTCAATTGCTTTACTTTATACTCACTCGTCTGACTTTGATGGGCGGATGCTAGCGACTCTCAATGGTCACGTGGTATCGGTACAGCCATGAGGTACTCACGAACCGATTTGAACTCTTATAATCTAGACCGTTCATAATCACCTCCAGCACCATTTTACACTCCCAACTCAATTGCTTTACTTGACATGCACTCGTCAAATGGGCAGATGCATCTGACTTCAGCGGGCAGATGTATCTGCTCTCAGCCCAGCGAGCACCGGACAACCCGAGTCCTTCGATGCACGGCCCATTTGAACTCTTGTAAGCTGTTTTGAATTGCCTCCAGCACCATTTTACACTCCCAACTCAATTGCTTTACTTTACTTGACATGCACTCGTCAATTCACTCTGTAAGAAGTATTCAAGCGTCCAAAATATTATCATGTGAAAGGCAAGGTAATTATGTGGTCCATTAGAGTGTCCCGAACCAGACCCATCTGACGCTCTGCAATCCCGGTCACCTCATATCCACGCAAAACGGCGGCCATCATGCATAACACCCAAATACCACAGCCATGGCCATTTGTTTGGAGTGTGTTTCCCTTGATAATGACCTCAGTGTAGTGCCGAGCCCACCAGAGAAGTAGAGCACATACCAGAGGGAGGAATGGGCGAGCAATCCATGGCTCCTCCTGCGTATTCACGTGCAAAGGATGACCGTTCTTGCTGGACAGTTGGGTCAAGCGGGTAATCAAGCGCTGTGATAAGGACCGCGGTGTCGGTATTGAAAGATATGTGATTCGAATTCGACTATGTTCGTCCTCTAGAGGGGAAGGTACAGTCAAATGATAGAGCGGAAGGATCGGTGCGCGAATCGGCCATGTATGAGCAGTGTGGTGTGTGTGTGTGTGTGAGAACAGTTATTCGTGGAGACCATTCGTCTCCTAGGCGCGGTGTGTGATAAGGACTGCGGGTGTCGGTATCGAAAGATATGTGATTCAAATTCGACTATGTTCGTCCTCTAGAGGGGAAGGTATAGTCGAATGATAGAGCAGAAGGTCGGTGCGCGAATCGGCCTTGTATGAGCGATGGGTGTGTGTGTGTGGTGGTGAATGGGGGATCGTGGAGACCGTTCGTCTCCTAGGTGTGGATGTGTGCGGCGGACCTGTTGTTAGTGAAAAACGGTAAAGAAGGTGTGAATGCCTACCTGGTTCCCTGTACGAGAGTACTGGAACCCTAAATGTGTTGCCCTGCCTGCTTTCCTTCGTGCGCTCTTCCCCTTAGAACCAGCGCTGGAGATGCAATGTGTGTCGCACAGACGATGACACCGACGTCGTTCGGTCGACAGCAATACGGTTGGTCTCGTTGGCTATGGACGGCGATTTGTATGTGATGGCTTCTCTCCGGGCCTGTTTTCTACAGAGCGAGGCTCACAAGAATGGTGATCCTAATCGAGGAAGCCTGGGATGGTGACACCGGGTCTGGTGAGGAGGGACCCTGCTGACGGAGGTGTGAGAGGTGAGACACCGATGAACGAGCGAATGTAAGATGTGTGGCCTGCCTCTGGCAGTGGGCAAGGAGGAGGGTGCACGAGAGGTACGAGGTCGGGGAAGGCTGGGAGTACCCCTTAGATTGAGCTGAGAACGGTACAGAAAGTGGGGAAAACACCCCGAAAGCTACTTCTGCAGGCCAGAAGGTACTGACTACTCCTGCTAAATGCGCTCCCTTTTATACCTCCTCGACGACTTCCCACGTTTCCAGAGGTGCCATGTTGGTCGCAGGTGTTTCCAGGGGGCAGGGGACGTCATGAGGTGTTTCGGGGTGCATATATGACAGGAGAACGGATGCCTCTGCTGAGGAGACCGATCGTCTCTGGGTGCGCGCAAGGCGCGGTGAGGCCAAACAACCTCGGAATACGTCTGGAGCTCCAGGCATGGCCGGTAGTTGCGTCGGTGGGTGCTCTAGTGCTCAGGAAGGGGGAGAGACGGATGGTCTCCTCTCGGCTAGTCAATGCGTCGTGCGAAGTGGGGAAGGGGCTGTGTCGGGATATCCTCTGCCTCGTCCGATGGGTCGGCGTCAGGCACGCGGTAGGTCCGTCCGGTGTGGGAGCGCGTCCGAGAACGGAAACGAGGGAAGGTCGTACGCGCCGGTCGTATTGGGCGGAGGCCGAGTAGCGACGAACACAGTCCGCGCAGTATAAGGAGCACCGGTTCGTTGGATGCAGAAGGTCGCGTCGTAGGCATCGAGAACCCGTGGGTCGTGGTGTACGGGTCGTATCCGTGTGACAAGCTCGAATGGTGGGGGAGACGATGCGGATGTGGGGAGAACATTGGTCTCGCTCGGAAGCTGCTTCCGGTAACATGGAATCCCGTTTAGGAAGATCTGTCGCGTACATCCGAGCTCGTCCCGTTACTCATGCAGATGGTTCGCAGGGGCCATGAGGCAATGAGCAATGCGTAGCACGCTCAGAGACCTCACAGCGGACGTGTGCGGTGGACCTGTTGTCAGTGAAAAACGGTAAAGAAGGTGTGAATGCCTAAACCTGGTTCCCCGTATGAGTGTACTGGAACCCTAAATGCATTGCCCTGTCTGCTTTTCCTTTGTGCGCTCTTCCCCTTAGAACCAGCGCTGGAGATGTGATGTGTGTTGCACAGACGATGGCACCGACATTGTTCGGTTGACGGCAAGACGGTCGGTCTCGTTGGCTACAGACGGCGATTTGTATGTGATGGCTTCTCTCCAGGCCTGTTTTCTACAGAGCAAGGCTCGTGAGAACAGTGATCCTAATCGAGGGAAGCCTGGGATTTTGGACACCAGGTCCGGTGAGGAGGGACCCTGCTGATGGAGGTGTGAGAGGTGAGACACCGATGAACGAGCAAATGTAAGATGTGTGGCCTGCCTCCGGCAGTGGGCGAGGAGGAGGGTGCACAAGAGGTACGAGGTTGGGGAAGGCTGGGAGTACCCCTTTAGATTAAGTTGAGAATGGTACAGAAGTGGGGAAACACCCCGGAAGCTACTGCTGAGGAGACCAATTGTCTTTGGGTGCGCGCAAGGCACAGCGAGGCGAAAGACCTTGGAGTATGTTTGGAGCTTCAGTCACAGCCTGGTGGTCGCGTTGGTATGTGCTGGAATGCTCAGGAAGGGGGAGAGACGAACGGTCTCCCTCGGCTAGTTGATGTGTCGTGCACTCCCGCAACAACTGAAGAACTTGTGCAAAACTTCCATACCATGGTTGGTCTGCCCAATCCTTGCGATCAAGTTTGCCAAACCAGTTTGAAAGACCACCAAGGAGTGTGGTGGTAAGAAAGTCCACACCATCATAGTCACTGGTGCTTCCTCAATCAAACCTAGGGAAGGGATATCCATCCCAATGTCCTGCAGCACACAGACCATTCGACAGCACAACTTGTGTGCAACTTGAGCATGTGCACATCCCAAATTCGCCAAAACCCAGGTAGATTGAGAACCCCAGCCAAGTACCGCAGGCAGAGTGCACTTGTATATTTTGACACTCCACTTGAAATATGGATCAGGAGTATTTTGAATACAGTGTTTCAACTTACCAATCATGTTCAACCAATAGCTGTTCAATTACGCTTAGGCCCTCATTGTTGCAGACCACCAAGTCTGGCAACAAACTCTGTTCTGTGATCGCCGAAACTGCAGTATCTGCTACCCTGTTGCAGCCAGAGTTTGCCAGAATGTCCATTCTTTGTCTGGTGGGCCGGTAGGCCGATCCCAAAGTGCAGAGATGGTG
This sequence comes from Mycena olivaceomarginata, assembly GCA_029378375.1. Lineage (NCBI taxonomy): Eukaryota > Fungi > Basidiomycota > Agaricomycetes > Agaricales > Mycenaceae > Mycena > Mycena olivaceomarginata. The sequence goes on along the minus strand of JARKIC010000461.1, from coordinate 597 downwards.
CCCAGTGATGTTAGATTGTCCAACACTTTGGTCTGCAGAAATAGAACACGGAGCCCAGGAAGCAAGGTGGCCAGATCAACAATCTCTTTGAATGCTTGACATTGTGTATTTGCGGATTCAGTGCTGTGTAATTTCATCAATTACTATAGCCAGGATTTCAACACAATAAACCACACGGCAAGGAATATTTCATGAGCTTCAAGCACCGCCTTCTGAGCTTTGGTGGGACTGTGGTTCGAAGGAGCTCCAACTGTTGCATTCGGGTTCCCCATCTCCAAAGTGCAATTTGATTTTCCGCAATGACATGGGGACCGAGGCCCAATTTGAATGCAACACGGTTCGCATGAGTTTCCAAAACCTTCCCGCAGCAGTGTACACCTGATCCAAGGTACGGCCTGGTGAGGGGGAGAGAAAAGCATTCAAAATCAGTGCCCATTTTCCCTCGGGGCGCGAATTCTCTTGTGTCGCTACCACTCCGTTATTTGAAACAGGTTCCCAAGGGATGAGTGCTTGGCTTGAGGTCATGTTAGGATGAAGAGGGAATGGATGTGGAGTGTATCAGGAGGAAAGAAACAGTGAGGACACAGCCTCCATACA